>JACJUY010000767.1:64247-75966 GCA_014220935.1 Platorchestia sp. MABIK | reverse complement strand
AGGCAGGGGTCAAATTTCACAGATGTACGTATTTTAGAGGCTCTGCATATTTTAAAGGGTAGACCAGCACTAAATGATTTGTCTAGGTTCTTCCCACTGTGCATTTCCATCTAATTTATTATAGTCTCATGAAGCGTTGGTTTCTATAACTAATCAAATTTACTTTCATGTGTGTTTTTTCAGCTGATGATGAGATTTATCCCGAAACGTTCCAAATGTTTAGAATTTTATTCTTTGCTTTTAAATTTTTAAGCATTTAATTAAGCCCCAGTTTATAATGTAATGCCAACATTGAAAGATGTGGCACAAATATAAAAATATCAATCTAGACTCTTTTGAGTTTCGTTATGACTCGAAAAACAAATTACTTTAAAGCTACGAAAGAGAAGCTAATTTTACGCAAACTGATTGCTTAATGGGGAAACTTGATATGACATGTAGAACGCATGCGAGTAGAATGATGTCGCCTAAACACATTGTGTATTGGGAGCATATGCAATCTGGTGTTCGTGAAGTGAGGGCTCTAACTTGTGCATTTATTACGCCTAACTTTCAACGTTTTAAATTATATGAGTAAGAGTTTGAAATTTCAAAGCAAACTCGGAGCATTTTTCGATTACATTGACTGCTTTAGCAGAGGTGCGGCATTTTGTTGTTTGGAGCGTAAATACTTAAAAAAATTACAGCCAATTTCAAAAGAGAATTTGATTCGTGTTAACTGAAAGTTTGTAAGAAATTGAAGCTAGGAAATTATTTAATCTACTTCATGCAGAATTTCGTCTATCACTTTCTGCAATGTGTGGAGACAGTTAAGAAATTAACATTCAATTGTTATAAAAACACCTTATATTTTGAAAATTTAAAAATTGCAGTTCAACTGTAGATTGCTCTTTTACAAACACGTGATCGATGCCAGAAGATTTCTTCAACTGTATAAAAAAGCATGGTGAAATTTTAATTCTGCAGCAGTTTGTTAGCAAGGCTCAAGAATATGAAGTGCTGAAAAAGAAAAAAAAAGAAAATTAGATGAGAGAGCCTGGCTGATAGCTATAAGATCGTGTGCCTGTATGTATATGAGCTCAAAGTTTTAAAAAAATGACATAACTTCGGCAGAGATGACACCGGACATTTCAAGTGCTAGATTTTAAAAAGCGAAAGTGACAAAATGGTAAAGGCCAAAGATCCTGATGTGGAAAACGGAGAAAACATGGGGCGAACCATGCAAAAGAACTATAAAGAAATTCTCATGGTATCATTCTTCATGATGCCGTAAGAACAATGTCCGTTTACTACAGCATTTCTTAAACAATTTACGAGCAGCGAATCCTTCTTGAATTGGGTTCACCATGACCCACAGCAAAATCTCATCATCATATTTGAGATTCTGTACCGGAGACTTTGGCTTCATAATATTCGAGTTTTCTCAGCAAGTCTCTAGTCAGCTGCGTATGTTTTCCGGAATATGTTCGTAACTCACAATCCACCTGCACTTAAAGAATGAGCGCTTATTTCAAATTTCTTTTTGTCTCTGAACTTTAAAATGTAAAGTTAATGATGAATTTCAAATCAGTTGTTTTTGTCTTCACGCGGTTGGCGTAAAGCGTTTCAACTGACGGAATGATGTATAAAGTAATGTAAATGGTAGAAGTAAACCAGTGATTGAAATTTTGCGAATTTCTTCTCGATAGTTTGCGTATTGTACCCACTTCAACACCAATGTTGAGAATGCTTCAGAAGTTATACGTTTACGTTTGAAAACAAAGTTTAAGATTCTTATGCGTTCTGTAAAACGGTGAAGAGAGTTAATTAAATAGCCGACTAGAACATGCTAAGCAACCATCACGAATGACGCTTTCTCTAGGGAATTTATAGATATTGTAGTGCAAATGCTTACACATAATAGATCCAATCTATCAGAACTCACCTGAATTTTAAATTAACTTCTATATGATTAATTTGTTTGTTATTGTGATTTGGAAAACAATTTCTGTGAAATCGTAGACGATATTTGCCGAATTCCTCGCTTTTTTCAGATTTGTCTCAGAAAAGGTTACGCCTAAATAGCCACTATTAGAAACTTTGCAAGGTTTAAGTTTGTTATAAGCCAATTGTTCATATGAATCTGCTTGCCATTTGCTTGACTGTTTCACAGTTCTTCTTCTTCCGGTGTGTTGGAAACTAAAGCCAAGATTTTGAGCTCCTGTTTCAGCGCGTATTCATTCTCTGCCAGCTTGTTGCATTTTGTTAGATATTTTACGTGGTCTTCAATTGAATGATTCATATTTAGAAAAACTCAGGAAAACCAATTTTTAAGCTCGCAAGACGGAGAGACGGTAAGGTTCACTAGACACGAAAATTTCTAAAACATGCAGCGGAAAAAGTACATCGAACAGGAGAAAAGGCGCAGGTAAAAAGTAAATGAAGCTACTCACTGTTTAAAAAAAACTGAACTTGCTGATATCCGGTAAGATCGGCACGGTTCGGATGAGTTCGCATTGGAGGTGCCCTAATTAATGCAAAAGAAACAATCATGAGAAATTAGCTCGATTAAAAAAGCATGAAATTCCTTTGTCTTTCGTTCATTTACACTAAAAAGTTGTAGACATTTTTGACACGCTTCAGTGTAGCATACATTTGTTATAAGACCAGTGCACAATTGTGCACTGCAAGGCACTATATATTGTACGTCACATGACATACTTTGCCCAACTACAACACATTTGACACAAATCTACGGAACGACGAACTCAAATTTAGCACACTTCTGCAGTCAATCCTCTGACTCACATGTGGTCTTGGAGTTATAACGAATTGACGAGGAACCAATGAATCATGCACGGCTTCTGTAGAGAGAACTTTAAGATTAATGATTTCGCCTAAATTCCAATTTCCAATAAAAAAGAAGAAGCACGTAAAACCAATGTACCGATGTTTATAGGAACTTTCAAAATTGCATTGAAATAAATTATATTTTCATCCAAAACAAAAGCGCCTTCACCGGTAAGATAACAAAAATCGCTCCTTGTGGAGCGAATTTACCTTCGTAAAAAACGACTTTCCGAGACCAAGATCAGGTCCAATTTAAGTCTTTCACAGCACTTGTCACGAGAGTTCGAGAGCTCAGGATGCAAAACTTTAACTTGGACTGATCTTTTCTCGAGAACAATGGTTCTCATTCCCGGAGAAAAGGCTAAGGCCAAGAATGAGAATAATAGAACTGCTGTTTCCAAACATTTGAGCAATTTTAGCAAAATGCAGAAGTTGCAGAATATTAAAATTAGAGCAATGAAAGTTTTTAAAAGTGTCATGGAGTTTGACTTCAAAAATATTCCGCATCTCCATTCGTTGACCACTTGACTTGAAAACCTTTCGAGTTGAAACTGCAATAATATTTGTAACTTTTGAATTTTTTGTTTGTGATGTTTTTGAAACTCGGAAAATTATTGATAAATTTTTGAAAAAATATTTGGGGCTGTATGAACGCATACTTGAACACCGGCTAAAAATTTTGTAATTTTTTACTTACAGATAGAGATGAGAATAAATTGAACGAATTATTCATTTCAGTGAAAGAAAATAAATGAAAACAATCGTAGGTTTTCTTGCTAGTCTTACTAATTTGCCAAATAATGAGAAAACTCTGATTGGCAGTCCACACTGACCAGCTCATTAGATGTTCAAAAAATAAAAGCCACTCTTCACGGGCTAAGAAAACAAACATGTTTGTTAAAGCGTTATTAAAACACGCGTAATTTCGCCCATAAGTTCAGAAGAAAGAAAGGACGATTTTGAGTCTACCTGTGTAAATAGGATAAGATTTCTGATTCTCTGAAAAATTGTATCCCTGACCGAGTTAGTTGTTAACTAAGTGATCCATGTCTGCTAGGAGCTTCATTATGTACAGGTCACTTGGAGCATTCCTGATGGCAATGGATACAATATTCCGATCGAAGTTATTTCATACATTGTTTTCATATGCTTTATAATCAATGCATCAACGCAACGACAACTAATACAGGCCGGGACGGTGTTCACCTGATACTCCTTGAGCCAGTGGGGAATTAAGACTAAGTTCTTTTCTTGCAGACAAGAAGAAACAGCGAGTTCAAAATGCTGGCCCTCGAGTCTTCAAATTTTTCATGTGAGAAACAAGCGTTGTAAGCCCCTAGACCACCAGCTGTGACAACGTCTTGCTGGCATATCTCAGGCAAAGAAAACATCACATACAAAGGCTACCAGTTGCACCATGTTACTGAGTCTCAGTTTGCTACGTTATTTCACATGTTCTCCTTAATTGTTTACATTTAAAATCTCATGGCCTTGGCTCATAGTATCCAGTTTCACTGATTATCCAAGCCAACGAAACATGTTGTCCGAGACCATCACTTTGTACACAGTCCAGACCGTCACCCAGTACACACTTCAGACCGTCACCCCGTACACACTTCAGACCGTCATCCCGACACACTTCAGCCCGTCACAAACGAGACACTCTCACACTTTGCTCAGGCCTCACAAGGCTGCAGAGTGCCCTTAATGAGCCCCTCAGCAGGATGACGCGTCAAGAAGGCAGTTTCCTGGATGGAGTCATCCTGCTACGTCAATTTTCGTTAGTATGTGCGTTGTAGATGGTCGCACCAATCGCTATCTTCTCCTGGTATTTTTCTGGCTGAATCTTAGTAAGCTTATTGAAAAACTGAATCCCGTGCAGATGTGATTACCAAAATTTCTCTCAAGATTATAGGTTTTGACGTTTGAAAAAAATTATTACTGTTTAAAACCAAAACTGATATGCATCCCTCGTAATCACAAGTTTGACTTTATTACTTGAGGGCAGAAGCGAAGAAGGACTTGAAAAAAAATTGAAATCGCCATATTTTCTTGAGAATGTAATTTCACTGAATCTCTTGCAGCCCAATGTGGGGAGTGAGGAAGTTAGCTCTCTTTTTATTTTAGGGATGGAAGCCACACAGTGTCTCCGCATTGCAAAAAGTGAAGTTTGGGCGAACCACACAGCTTGCAGCGGCCGTCAACCGTCGGGCTTCATGACGCCTTTAAATTTTAAAGTAGATGACGCTGAGCATTAGGTACTTGCGGGTGCGCGGAGAAGCCGGGCGCCAGATCCTCTCCTTTGGGCCTCTGAGCTTTCGGTCAATTTTGGCGCAGCGCGATGAGGCCTTAAATCTGCCTCGCTGTTGCCTGTGAAGCCAACAGTCTTTCTGCTGGAATTCTGAGGGAGTGTCATTATTCAGGTCGCATTTCAGCGCTCATATCGGACAGACATTGTTGATGGAATTTTTTAAAATGTTGGTATCATAGTTGAGATTAGAAAATCTTTCTTCCGTATTAAAATTATACTAAGCTCACTGTGCGTGAAAACTAATTTTTTACAGTCAATGCATGATTTATTTTCAGCTAGTTGCTCAAAACGAACATTAGACTGTAATACCGAATAAAATATAGCCTTTTCGCTTCGCTACAAAGTGAGATGAAGAGAGAGAGAGAGAGAAAACTAGAGGAGAAAGTTTCATTCTTTAATAGCTAATCTTTTTAATTGCAGAGCCCCCATTTTACTCTGAAGTATTTGCCTAAACAGAAAACTAAATTAGTTGAAATTTTTCATCTTTGGTGTGTACTGTGAAAATACTTGTTCACGTGGATAGCCTTGAGCACACAAAGGGAATGAAAGCGCAGTGAATACGTGGGAAATGCTTTACCAATTTCTTGATCATGTAAGGTCAAGAAAGTAGGAACTCTAAATCGTTCTTCTCACCACTCCTAAGGTTTGCGCAGTGCCGTCGACTCCACCCTCAGCTCTGCGCCGTGCTGTGAAGCGGCGTCTGCTGCACGTGCGGTTCAAGTTTCACAAGTCGTTTCACTCTCGAGTCGTCTTTACTATACAGTTGAAACTGCTCGGAAGAAGTCGGCCGTTCTGACGTTTTCGCAATGTTGTAGTTCTTTTCAAAGACTACGTATTTATAAATGAGTTAGTATTAAAGGTTTTGAAGAAATTCTTCAGCATTCACATGATTCTGTGAGGAAACTCTTCCGAGGTTTTTGCTCCCCTTTCTGCCGACACTAAAACACGGTTTTACGACTGCATGGCTCTGTTCTTTTCAGCGAAGGCAGTTGGAGACCAAAACTTCGACGCCGCGAAGCTGCTTTGTGTTGCCGGTCAGCGTTAAATAACTGTGCTCTTTTCCTTTTGAAATTATTTGAAAGGTTTTGGACTGCAGGTGAAAATTTGAAATCAGATTGAGGATATTTCTTTTTTGAAGTATCATACCTAATAATAGACTCAGGGAAAATGTAATTCTGTGAAATTTTGTTATCGTTATCTTCAGTTCGAGTGGAGTTTATCCCTGAAGTTGATCCGATTTTCATCAACCATGTGTTGATTTTACAGTTAAAATTGCTTTAATGCTTGAAACATCTTCGGTGATCACTGCATCATTATAACCGAACTAGGGAATTGTTTACCCTGCTTCTTATCTTAGCAGAGGGAGTGGGTGATTGAATAGCAAGATCAGTAAATAGAAGAGTCCTCTCTTACCTCTTCCACCAGTTCTCTCCATTCACTATTACCACCAAATGGCCTGGGGTCTGGGGAAAATACCGCGTGTGCTGAACTGGGATCGAACAAAGGTTTTTCAAGTAACAATTTACTTGAAAGAAACTACTTTCACGCAACTTCTTTTCAAGTAACTACTTTTCAAGTAACTACTTTTCAAGTACCTACTTTTCAAGTAACTACTTTTCAAGTAACTACTTTTTAAGTAACCACTGACTTTTACGGTTAACTTTCGTAAAAGGATTAATTTGCTGAAATTTCATGTAAGGCAAGACTCGGAAGACAAGCTGCTCCTTCTAAATAAAATAAAATAAATGATGAACTTTACCCAGGAAATTATCATAAAGATTTTACAAACCAATTTCCTTTAAGAATGTTATGGTACCCTCGAAGGCCTTTTTAAGGGGGACAACCCAGCGATTTTTGAATTTTGATCCGATTGTTGTGAAATTTGGTCAGTATACAGTACGTATTTTTTGAAATGAAAGAAATTTACTACTGTAACTTTCCCGCTTTAGGCCGTATTTTTTTAACATGAAATTTTAGTTCTTAGTTTATTTTTAGGGCAATTTAAAAAAATCGAAGTTCATGAGTTTTTATGCTAGAACAAATTCATAGATAGTTCTGAAATCCTTGCAACATTTCAAACAAACAAATGATTCTGAATTTTCAATTTTTCTTCTATTTTTCTTTTGAAATGCGATTTTCGATCACTAACTAAAATATGCCAAAGTTTTTGTTTAGAACTGTGATAAAAAAGTTAAATGTACAAATTGGAAAATCGGGATCCATTAAATTGTTAGAAACGTACCAAGGATTTCAAAACAGTCATGGTTTTTTCCTATCATGAAAACTCACTGACTTCTATTCTTTTGAATGTTGAAAATGAGTTTTTTCCAAAGAGGCAAAAGACACAAATTTTACCTAGAATGTTATATTATCATGTGGAATGTATATTATCATGCTGTACTATCATCTACAAATAATATGTATACATAATTTCAAATTTACGCTGTGAATTGTAAATTGCTTACAAAAATCATGAAAAAAAAATATTTTTCATTTCATGTAGCATAGTAAATCTTTCATTTGTGGACGGATTCTTCTGAAATAAGCCATTATTTGTAATTCTCAAATGGATACGCATTTTATCCCATTCAATTTTTCGATTTTCGCCTTGGTTTTTCAGAAAATGAGAAATGTTTTTGTATTTAATCTGATATTTCAAATGAATACAAGTCAATGAGTTTTTACACTACAACAAACTAAAGTAAGTTTAGGAATTCTTGAAACATTTCTCACAAACTAAAGAAGCCAGATTTTGCATCTTCCTTTTTGTTTTCTTTTCATATGGGATCAAAATTTCATGATTTTTGGTCCCTTAACATCCCTCTTGGGGTGTTAGGGGACCGTAGCCCGTAGCCTCATAAAATTTTAGGACACAATAGCCCACCACCTATGGGAGATAATGGTGAACGGAGAAATTGCATTTCGCCATAAAATCATTACTTTTACCATGCATGAATTCTTTATTAAATTCGTTTAAGCGCAGTAATTAGGCTACTCCCTCCACTAGTCAAAAAATAAGTGCAAGCTAGCGAGATTATCGAGGTTTTTACTGTTGATGGGGCCAAAATCAACAAAAGCTGGACGTACTGTGACTTCATGCTTGCGGCTAGGCGACAAGCGGCGGGTACAGTAGAGCTGCGGCGTTGAAGCATTGGAAGGAAATTTTTCCTCGTAAATTGATAAAAATCAACTTGAATAATTACGTTCAATCTTCAATCAACAAACGTACATTTGTTTCTTCATACATGTTAGATTAACAAACGTTTTATAGAGGGCTGTGCTAAAAATTCAATAATAATAGCATCCGGATAGAGAGCTTTAATTAATGCCGAGCGCTTGACGTAACGCCTCATGTAATTCCCTCGGAACCTACTCGTTTGAAGAAATAGGTGTTTCGTTGTAAATTAATTTTTATATATTAATTGTTATATTATATTATAATAATAACGTTGTATATTAATTATTGTTCTACAATTTTAGAACCTGCTTTTAAAGGTGTTGTCCGGTTGGTAGAAAGGCTTGACATATGAGCGAGTATGTAATCATCCAGCTAAGTAAGTAAGGAAGGCATTGCATGTGTTCTTTCCTGTTGCAAGAAATATTTATTTTGGAGAATTGTGAACGAGATTAACGAATATGGACACATTCATCACTGACTTACGTTCGGAAGCGCCACAGCCGATGCATCGGAGGTGTTATGATCTGGACGTTGATAATGATTGCTTACAAGAAGGGGCATGAGAAACACGCATGAGGTGACCGTGCATAACGTTCACATAATCTGTGCACCACACAATAGGTTGAAACTCACATGCTTGGCGGTATGTGACCCTTACTCGCCGATCACTACATGAGGGGGCAAAACTCGCTGCTGAGGTTAGACCGAAGATGTAGAATTTCCGGCCCCACCTCTACAGCTCAAGATAAAACAGCGCAAATAACGCACGAAAAAATATGATTTGCGATCTGAATAGTAGATTTGACTCTTGGTGTCTTGGAGTGGGAGTGCATGACACAGGATTCATTCGCTGTTATCTAAGCCAAAGCCTGCCGCCTCAATGTGCGATTGCGATAGATAATATGTCTCATTTCCTACATAATTAAAATGGAAGCTCTGAAATTGATATACATGGTGAATGCTGCGAACATTTTGACCTATTGATCTATATAGTTGATATATGCTTTACATTTCAGTATCTTATCTCACATGCTAATTCAAATACTTTTCAAAGGTTTTTTGACTTTTGCAGTTTTTTCCCGCTTGCAGGAGTTTCGCGCGGTTCTTTTGTGGAAGTTAAAGCTTTTAATGTGCATTTGCAACTGAAGCCTTTGACGCAGAAAGCTTTTCGTTCAAGTTGTAATTCCCTAAGTATTACATAATATTTCATTATTAGTCCTTCGCAAGAGGACGGAACGCAATATTCAAATTCCTCAACAGGCTCGGGCCCACACAATAATTCGCTTTTACGGCCACTTCTTAAGGACATCATGACATCAAAGTTTTTCACGATTTTTTTATACAAGAAAATGTACTCTCTTCAAAATTACACAAATCAGATCTTAAATAAAATATGAAATGTTTTATTTGAAAAATTACTACTCAATGTCTTTGCTTGGGGGAAAATAATGAAAAAACACGAAACCAATCATGGTGATGTTTGAAACTTGGTTAAACTATGCAGTATTTACAGCAGCTTTCATTTTGCATTTGTGTTGGATTGTGTTTGTTTGCAATTTGCGAAGGTTTTCTTTGAGCTGCAGAGTGCCGTTCATTACTGGCCATGAGAGCGATGAGAGCGAAACCTCTCATCGCCAATTAATTTCAGCATTGTTCACTAACGTAAAAATTGTACAGATCTCGGAAAAAAATTTAAGTCGTTCGGGATGAGCCGCCGCATACTTTAGAATCTCACACTTTATGTTTGTCTGAAGCGAAATCATTTTTAGTTTCGTTGATCTCATTAAACACAGAAAAGTTTTTAAATTCAAACATAAATATCATTCGTTGATACATTAGCCAAGAAAACATACTGCCAAAACATCTTGGAAATATTTCGTGCTTGTGCATCAACGGTGTCTCAAAATGGCAAAACAAAATGATGCTATTTCGACCTGAGGTTTTATGTTTGTCGTGACCAGCATTGATTCTTTTCAAATAAGTTAGGCTGCTCAAGAAGCTCGTTTCTAGTTGCAGAGATCGGACTGTAAAGTACAACCAGAAAAGTCGGTGCGCAGGAAGAAACCTCACTAGACATTGGACGACACTTTAGTGAATTGCACCACTGGACGACATCTGGAGCGCGCAATGCAATTCTAGTTCCAACAAAGACGAGATACCAACAAAAAATACGAAAATTCATAGTAATGGAACGCAAATTGTTCTAGAACTCCCTGACCCCAGCTATGAACTCTGCTTCAACGGTTTGAACTCATTTCCCTTGAATAAACGCGACGTGAGGTCAACTAATCACGACCTGCAAATACCTTAAAGGCTTTAACGATGTTTGCTCAAAAGAGCCTCTCCACGATGAGGATATTGTTCTACAAGAAATAATTGCCAAAAGCTAATATGATAAAATTGTAAGACATTTCAGCCCTACATATTTTCCTTTTAAATTGACAAAATGTTTAACTATCTTCCGGAATACATATATATATTTTTTATTGATGCAGTGAATACGAATAAAAATAGACTTCATCATTAGTGTCCGGGAAATCATCAAGTTTTCAGACGTTCTAAATCGAATGATGATGAAAATAAACGAGTAATATCAAGCGAAAAAACTCTCATGCACCCAATTTTTTACCATGGGTAAAATCAGTGTTTGTTGATATATTTACGAAGCTTTTGGGAGTGTCTCTCACAAAAATGGTGTCACATACCACGCAAGAAATGAAGTCTTACCATTAAAATATGACTGGTGACGAGAAAAAATCGGTCATATTATGTGGATTATTATAGGACCGTTTTGCAGATGTCTCACATCTGTAACGCTTGTTATATTTAAGCGAATGTATCGTTGCTTGTGCGCAATGGTTGTTGACCATATGAGGGTGACTGTTACTCTTCATCCTCGGCTTCTACACAAGGTGCCCTACGTGATTGGTGTCTGACGACATGAAATATCACAAAGAACCCGAGAATGGCCACTGAATACGCTACTGCTGAGATAATTTATTCTACTATTATACTATTTATTCTAAAATTTGCGAAAAACGAAATTTTGAAATGAATTTTATCAGAAGACGTTGAGACAAGGGAAAATTTCTCAGTGTTGGGCAGAACATTTCGTAAAAAGTCAACGCATGAGGTGTTTGTAAGGAAAAATGCTCTAAATCAATTATCTAAAATTAAATTAGAGTAGCGTGACTCGTAAAAGAATAAACAATTACGAAATGAAAATTTCAGAAAAAGGGAAACCCTACAATGACAATGAAACATTGTTTAGTTGTAGGGTGCAGTTCTACGAGCGCAGGAATGTTTGGCTTCGTTTGCAGCAATTTTTTATTCAACTGAGAAGTACGGAGCAGCAATTTTCCTCGCACCTTTTCAATTTCGGATGTTTAACAAATTAGAAA
>JACJUY010000767.1:50928-62434 GCA_014220935.1 Platorchestia sp. MABIK | reverse complement strand
AGACGCTGTAGTAGGATTCGGCATTCACTTTTTCGTCGTCGGCGAAGAAGTAGGTGATGACGTCACTCTCACTCGAAACCACGAGGAAGGTCATGACTCATGACGCTCGCTGTGTTTTTCGTGGTCATCATGTGTTAAACGTCAGTGCTCGAAAACGCAATCTAACGATCGTCACGTCTGTTACAAGCCCCTATCAACTGTAAAACATATACTTGTTGGACGATCTGTTGGTCTTCACCCAGTTCAAAACTTTCTTGCACCTCTCCAAACGAACGTCTTTCATCTTGTTCGATAGAAAACGCTCCCGACCTTGTGCATAAGAGGAAGGATCCTTACATCTCTGATCGCTCAGTGAATTATCTCCTTCAAACGAATGTCGGTAATGACATGGTGGAATTGGCGTGATGCTTCTTTAGGGGATGGATAGAAAGTGAGGTTTACAAATCTTATTTTGGCGTGTGGGTGACTCAGCAATCTTAGCCAGATTTATCAAAACGCTTACCAGCATTGTGAGCTGTCTGCCTGGGATATTGGAAGATTTTGCAATGAAGGCAGGGCTTCGGCCCATGTGACGAAGTTCACGGATAGCCGAACGTTTCGACTGCTTCATTGCGTCATGTTGGTGTGACGAACTTTGAATTTGTTGGCCGGTTTCATAGGCAGGTAAGCATAATTGGTGAAATTCTGTGTTGGCAATTCTTTAAAAGGTTAGAATTACTAATGTTTTCAAATTTGAAAGAATTTATTTGGAAGTCACTGTATCTCCCTTGGTGATGCCAGTCCCCAAAGGATAGAGAACCTAATTAAGTTAAGCCTACTCCCTATTCTACCCTCTGAGAGGGAACAGGTCATCCAATTAGTGTGGTCAATGAATTTACGATGTGAGGAGCTTCGTTGTTTCGCTCAGAATTTTGTGTTATCCACATCCATCACATGATTAGTTTCCAGTGCGTCCTAGCACATAGAGTAGCATGCTTCATGATACGCCTGTTGAAGGTTCTTTGAAGATATTTTTTTAGAGCTTATCGGACGATTTTTCCAGCGCTGTGTTGTGTACTGAATTTTGTAAACTAAGTTCTTCTTTCTGTCACAGCTTCTGTGGTCTTTTTGACTTCACAAGTGAGTTCCTTAGGTTTGAAAATAAACTTTAAGCATATAGTGATGAACTGGATATTTTAAAATTTCTTTCACGCATTTAGCGAATTTTCTCGAGTTTAAGTATTTATTTTCACCTCTAAAAGTTTGTATCATCTTTACCGAGAAGTCTTACAGCAGTGTTACTTCAATGATGGACTCGATTACGACACCAAATTACTATATGTCGTTGGTGAAATATCCAATACAAGTAACTAATTTTCGCTTCTTTCACCCTCTATATCGCCTTCTTCAATTTTGATACCAAAAATTACAATGCAGAAGGCTTTCGTTCTCGACAAAATGTTGGATCACAGATGTAGTAAGGACAAACAATCACTAACACATCACATTCAGGATAGGGAAGAAAAAATTCAATACTTTTGATGTAGCAGCAGCACTTTTGATACTGAAACTTGGGCGCGTTACGCAAAAAACATTTGCCAGTTTTCAACACTCAGAAGTCTTTGTATTTGGAAGGATCCATACAAGATTAGTTTTATCTAATGCAGACGCTTGCTCATTTCCAATAGAAAAATTTGATGCCATCAAGAGAGCGTATTTGTTGAACTCGAAAATACTTAACGATGAGGAAAAAACTGTCGGCAAATTATGTGTTGTGAGATAAGATTCAACTTCAATTTATTAGAGTGTGGAATTGTTATGTTCGCAGAAAACCCTTGGTTGGGTTCCTTTAAAAAAGTTATAGAATTCGAGGACTTTAATAGCCAATCAAAGCTGACTGGTTATCATAATGCAAAATTTGGTTCCGTGAGTGTCACTGATTGCACTAAATTTTCCCATTCATTCTAGTATCGAGCCTCAAGAGTCATATTACTTTAAAATGCTATTTATCAAATGACACTGTGTGAAGCACCTCTAATTCTCACTGTTTTTAGTCAATTTTCCAACGAACACTCATTTCGACCAAGGTCTTACTTGTACACCATTCCACCAAGAAACTTCAAATTAGTCTCAGTTTCAAGCTCAAAACAATTACTTCCTTTAAATTTGATACGTCAATTAGATTATTATTTCATCGATTATGAAGGGGGAGCGGAGCTCTCTTCAAACTGATGTTAGAACTGAACAACAAGTACCTCGAAGTTTTGAGATTTCAAAGTTGAAGTTCTTGAAAGTTCCGCTACTAAATTGATACCATAATAAAGTATTCACCAAATGAGAGTTTCATTTGTTAGTCAATAATGCGAATGACAATTCACACACAAGAATTGATTTTACTGCAAACATTCATACATTTATTTGCAATCGGGCAAATGTATAGCATGAACCTGTTTTTTTTACATTTCTCAACGTTGCCGTAAACCGAGTTACGTCTCCAAAAGTATTTATTGTTTTTAAATAGGTTCAATGAAAAATATTACACATGTGAAGTCCATGGTGAGTGTAAAAAAATAATTTTGAATTGAACTTACGCTACTTAGTTATGGCTGAATAATGAATATTTCCTGTTATTATTATTGACTGTACACATTTAGTACAAATGTATATGTATCAATGCAGTTAGGAAAATAATACCAAGCTGTTGCTTTGTGATATTTTCTTGCTCTGTTTAAAAACTAATCAGTATAGTTGCATTTAACAAAACTTTAAAGCTTTTTGAACATGTATGATAATTCTAAGTTTCTCATCCATTGCTCCATTTTAGACATCATTGCATGGTTCCCGATGTATATTCAAAATGCTTTCCATTTCCAGACGTAAGCCTGTGTGTTTGATGTGAGTTTCGAGGACGCTGCAAATCAATTCAATCGAGTTCAGTGAGGAAAAACATGGCGCTAATCTCAGAATCTGGATTTGTAAATGCTGTTGAAGGTTTTCAGACCTCTATGAGCTAGAGCATTATATATATTTATTTTCACGAATTTCATCATCTTGTTGATCGCTGGCTGGAACTGAATTTTAGAAGCGTTCGATACTGTCTTGGCATTTGAATTCACATCGACGTGTTGTGACACGCACGACGCTACAGACTACATGACACCAATGCAGTCCAGATGTGCTTCTTCACTTGAAGGTGGTCAAATTCATGCTCTCGTTCTGACCATCGGCTCTACAGTTGCAATATATTTTGAAATTTGTTTCGTCTGTCCTATTGAGTGTCCTACTTGTGTACCTTGCTTCAACAAATTTTTCTACAAACGTTGATCTTTTTCCTTGTCTTATGCGTTTGTGTCAGTCATTCTAGTTCTTGCCCCTTCCATAGAAAAAACTCACTTTCCGACTAACTTTTAATTTTTTTAACATATAGATTTAATGAACAAGTATTTGATAACTGAACTTTCAGTTTCCCCAATGAGATGGAAGGATTCATTTCGACAGCAGATACCATTTCCTCGACACCGTTTGTCATCCTATATTTGATGCCGCCTTTCTTGCAGGGAATACGTCTGTTATTCTTAAACCTTTTAAACGCTGTCTCAATGTTCGCATTAAAAGTTCTTGCAACCGCCTTCCAATCACTCTCGGCGTCAAAGACTTCAAAATTTATTTTTTATCATTTTCGCTGATCTTGTCGTACTCCACTTTGAGATTGCGATGGTGATTTGGTGTTATGCATAAAGAGAAAAGATGTAAAAACGCACATCCCGTATTGAGAATTATCATTGGAACATTATTACTCAGAACATGATCAAATTTACAAGCGAGTTTTCTTGAGCAGCTGATTGTTCAATTTGATGAACTTGATTTTCATTTTGAGGAACTGGATTTTCAACCTGCGGAAAGGAATATGAACTTTGAGGATTACGAAATGCACAGGACGCAAGTTGTCTCTATTTAGATTTTTTCTCTTTGTGGAGAAAAATTTTCAGTTGGAGGAAATAGTTTTTCACTTTAGGAACTTGAATTTCAGTTGGAAGAATTAGATGTGGATGTGCTACTGACTGAAATACGACACACTGCACGTGTTGCACACTACACCTTTTTCACTTCAAATTAATCCAAGCCAAGTTCAAATTAATCCAAGTCAAGTTTAAATTAGTCCAAGTCAAGTTCAAATTAATCCAAGTCAAATTCCAATTAATCTAAGTCAAGTTCAAATTAATCCAACTCAAATTCAAATCAATCCAACCCTAAGTTGGGTTGAAAATTGACACAATCACTTGTTAATTTGAGCTTTTTTGTGTAAAATATGCATCTATTGGATGCGATGAGCAAGGAAAACGTTTTTCCTTTCAGCAAGGAATACGTAAAATTTCTGCAATGTAACAACAAGCTGCCGTAAAATGTGGTAAGTGTTCAGCATCAGGAAGCACAGTGTTATTCAGATCTTTGAGCGGAGTAACAGATAGAAGTCAGTTATAAAAACTTCGTGTTTTACTACACATTAAAGTTGTTTTACAATTCTACATTAATTGCAGTATATGCATTCATTCAAGTATTTATGTTCAGAGGCAATTTTATGTTACACATACACATAGTAGTATCGAGGATTCATTTACTCTCATCTAGAGATTTATTTGCATGAAATTCGGCTTCATCAAAGTTGAATCAATATTCAGGAGTGATCTTCGCCCGTTCTCAACAGTCGACAGCTTCCAATTCCACCGAGTTCTTTGGCTTCTCAGGAAAATTTGAGTTTGAAAGTAACATCAAAGATTCTCAATCGGATTGAGATCTCGTGACCGAGGTGGTCAGTCTAGTACATTAATTTTAGCCTTTTGAATCCAGGTGGTGAAAATCTTAGTTGTACATATGGGATTTTGATCGTGCTGAAAGAGCTAACGGCATCCTGGACTCAGTTTCCTAGTGACTTCTTGCAAATAAATCTAAAAATCTCTAAGTAATCTTCTCTCTTCATGATTTCACGTATGAAATGAAGACTACCAACATGCACCGCAGACACGACATGAGCCCCTTACCATACTTGCATTTTACACTTTGTTCTCGAACTTCACTAGCTTTTCTTCTCTACTTTTTAATATAGAAAAGAAAAAATTCTTTCGAGTTGTCAGGACACTTTTTGAGGACACTGTACATAGAAACATAAATACGCGATGATTTTCGTTTTTTTAACTGAATTCAAAGTAAAGAAATATCGCTAACTGTAAGTCAGGAAAGTGAGTAAACTTATGTTGACTTGAACCTTAATTCTAATGCGATCAGTTCACATGTCTATTTCGTGTTATCGGGTGTAAACAAGTGTTCTATTAGTTTACACCCGATAACACGAAATAGACATGTGAACTGATCGCATTAGAATTAAGTTTCAAGTCTGCGTGAGTTTATTCTCCAACAACCTGATCTTTTCAGGTTCCATTAATAAAATGTCTGTCACGATCTGAAAAAGATAATTGGTTTCCTCAATCCATACTGTAAAAAGAGGGGTGTCTGTCTTTCTGTCTCTCTGTCCGAAGCCAACCAAAAGTGTGGGATGAGCGTATCGCTTCATCAACTCCACAATTTCCAGCGTATTAATCCATCAGATTCGAGTAGGAATGAATATCACGTGAATTCTAAGGAAATAGGAACGTGCGCCACGTGATTTGTCGAAAATCTTTGTACATTTTCTTCGGGCCGTGTGCACTCGGCCTCTTAACTCTGGAGAGATTGTATTTTTTCATTTCTTACAGCCTTTAATTCATTTCGCCTTCTTTCTTATTTCAAATAAAAGGTGTTGACTATTATCTAATAAAATCTCATCTATCAAACACTTTACGATGAAAGGTAGTGTTGGTTTAACCTTTCATTAGCAATTTATGTGCAACGTTTATACCAAATTCGTCCTTTTCTTTACCTTAATTGTGAATGGAACGAGTGTTTCATTTGCTGCTAAAAAAAAAGTCATAATGAAAATAATTTACAATGAAGTTATTATTTGTAATGAAACGCAGATTTAATAATATGTAACGGGCATTTTCATTGCGATTAAAATCTGAGTTTTTCAAAATTTGTAAACTGTTCAAGAAGTTCAGACTTCTTCTCATTGCTGGATCGTCGTAAAGTCAATTAAACTTCCTCTTCTCTGGCGTCAGTGGAAAATTAAAATAAACCTTCACTTCGAGTGAAACTTTTCATGCTCAACTATCACGTTTAGAACTGGGAGACTGTTAAAAATACAAGGTTAGTTGACACTATTTACTGATTAGATTTGTTGACACTATTATCGATATTAGCCTAAGAGCTTCAGAAAAGCTGGTATCATGTAGGTCGTTACTTTCATCATTTGAAACCAGAATATGAATTGTTTTTGTCACATCCACATCGTGATATTATCAATTTATTAATTGCATTTAACTTTAGAACTTTTCTATACAATTCATCGTTTATGCGCCTCGTTGACTTTATTTGCTTTAGATTTGGTCACCGACTGAGTTTTGTTCAAAATTTTTATGTAAAGGTTAATGGAGGTTTGTTGTATATAGATTTTTTCATGTTTGGTTTTGTGGTGATAGAATATCTTCGTCCTGTTTCCTCATTTGTTCAAAATTCCACGTTTGGCTCCATGTTTTGCTTCATCAAATTTTAAAATCTTTTACATTCATGTTTCACGTTCTTCTTCAATATCTCTTTATATCTGATGCCACGTTCTTCTTCATGAAAGTTTTTTTCTTTCCCCTTTTTATTTCCCGAACTATTCTCATAACGCAGTTGTCGCAGTATCGCCCTCCCGCAGCTTAATCAATAAACCTGCAGCCTCTCAAAAGCCCGCCTCATCACCTCAAAAGTTCTGCTTTCAATTACACCGTCGAGCGTCGGGACGATCAAACTCTGGGCAGCTAGCGTCTCTGCGGTGCTCCAAAACTACTAATTATACTGGGAGGCAAAATTAAAAACTCCTTTGATACCCATTTTGCGCTTTTCTTCGTGGAATTACTTCGCTACTTACTAGAGTGACTCCAAATTGAAGAGCAGTCCAAACGATCGCTTCAGGTGTTAGGGTTCTCCGTTAGAGATGATGAAAACTTTGAACATGAGAGCATCATAACTCCTGTGGCTTGACAACTTTGTGAATACTTTTTCAATTCTATATCACAATTCAATCTTCAATTCAATGGCACGCAAATATATTCAAATCATCAATTTTATCTGAGTAAACTGATCCAGAAGTTACGGTTGTGAGAACATGAATGTTAACGCTCAATCTCACGGTCGTCTTCAAAGTCGAATTATTTTTTGCGACACATGAACGGACCTCGGGTCGAGGTGAACGAGTGAGCTAGTCACAATTTAGAAGATGCCAGACGAGTAGCATGAAGAAATTGCTGTCTTTGGGAAACGCTACGAGCATGGGAGAAAAATAGCTTCATCATTTTTTGCAGGGAAAGCATGAGGCAGTTTTCCACAGCCATAGAGCGTCGGTACTCGTATTTGGTGTAAATTTACTTAGGATAACCTGTGCGGGTGTTAAAATGCTACCGTTTGTTGATTCAAATCTACATTAATACGATTAACGTAACAGTATTGCAAATGGTAGGATTATTTAATAGTCGATCCAAAAAAATATATTTATGTATAATGCAAATATAATCGTACAATCGCTCTATGTCGCTACGTAGCAAATTTCTTCCCTGGGATAACAACGTTACGGGAGCTTCCGGTGCGAGTTCTAGTAGATGATCTTAACCTGCTAATTTGCACGTCCTGCATTTAAAAAGACGTAAATGCATGTACAACGCCCACAGAAATGCCGCACACTCAAATTTAAAGCATTTATTAACAATCCATGAAGATTAGAAAAAAACAGTTTATTTCCAATAGAGATGGTACGAAAGTACAATCATTGGTTTTTAAAATATCTTAAAGTTAATACACATAGATGATACACACACACGAGTATTGTAATACCCATGTCACTAGTCGAAAAGAAATGATTGAGGGTATTGTACTCCTAATGTTGCTTAATCTACATTTGATGATACATGTAATTACAATAATAAGAGACAACACAATTTCATGTACGAAACATTTTCATTGTGGGGTGAAAACACTTTGGACAGTTTACATGAACATGACATAAAACTTTGACATTCTTGACGTCAGGAAGTAATATTAGAATTGCTTGTTTCGGCAGATGTTTAAAAATATCATTTCACACCTAATCCATTAATCATTCCAGTGGAATCCAGAGTAAGAAGCCTATGCTGAGGGTTTAGATTGACCAGCATGCTCAGAACTAGTGGTCCCAACAAATTTTTGGAGTGAAATTGAGCTATCTCTGAATCATTTTCTTACATAAATTATTGCTACGTGTGCTAAAAAATACTGACTAAACAGAATTCTGAAAATAATGAACCCAGCTGTGACAGCATTCGACATCTTAAACCTGGTAGCACATTATTTGACAGCCAAAATGACATTCTAAACTTGGAAACGCATTATAGGAAACCTGAAACTTCTTATTAATAGTTTTCTGATCAAGAATTTCATTTACCTTGTTGCCTTTGGGTGACTGTCAAATGTGAAACAAAATCAACCTCATTTTTATTTCAAAGTCGGCAACCAAAAATGGCGAGTAAACGATTGATTGTAATACATACGATCTGTCAACTTGCAAATTTATTCGATCGTGGAACATCACCTGCAGGCCTGGAATGAAATTCTAATTTTCTGTAACATACATCAACCTCATAGAATATTGTACTTCATATGTTTTGATACGAAACATGTAAAGCATAAATATAATATAGAGGTTTGTGTGTATAGTAATGGAAACTATAAATCCTCATATTTATTATTAACATGAACACTATAACTCCTGCAACTGGAACTTTTGGAATATTACAGTTACAGTGTATTCTCTAAACTTACCTAAGAAACAAGTGTATCGTCATAAATTGAAAACAATCAAGTTTAAACTGTTATATATTTTACACCGTGCATGTATATAGTACATGTCGAATTTTTTTTACAATTCAGCATGAATAATTATTGGATAAACTTAACATTCTATTCTCTGATGTTGAAGGGAGCAATCTTTCTAATCTTACATTCACCCATTAGGATGCTAATTTCTACACATACAAACATTTTTTCCATAATTTTACATTTGTCAAACAATGTTTGTTGACTTTTTTTAATTTGATGATATCATTATTGATTATGGACAATATTATTATACTTATAAAATTTTAAGCTTCTTCTATAAGATATTAGAAATAATACGATTAAAAAAGCACAGGAAGACATTGGTAATTTGAAGCATTTTAGTGCAACGTATCTTCAGAAAAGTCATGGTAAAATTTAAGGTATGAAGATATCCAGTTTAAGAAAAAGTGGTTCACATTAATTTGATGATAATCCTTATTTATTATTTACCCATTTCATTGTAATAATTATCAGCTATTTGAAATTAAAGTCTGTTGTGATATAGATAACTCATTATTTCCTACGTTTATGAGTACTACATTGTCGCTTAGCAAAGTCGCTTCTCATTAATTTGCTAACGAAAGTGCATGGGGTTCCATCGTGGCACGTATCTGCAAGACAGTACAGGTACATCAAATGCCTTCTCCTGACCCATGATAAATATTGTACGAAATAATCTACTCTACCACAAGTGTTTCTTACACCACCAACTTCGGCACGTCTAAAGTTAGGGGCTCTGAGCAAGGCTCTTTGAGGAGCGCTAATTAAGTGTCTTCTTAATTACCACTAGAAGCTCGCATGAAGCGCATCAAAAGGGAAAACTTCCAAACTATCTTCATTTTTAAAGACTCCATGCTATACAGTACCAATTTTAAAAACAGCTTTGAAAAGACCGATTTTTGTACGTGCGTAGCTATGTTGCTGACTTTTGTGTGTGGCCCATCTGCATTTTCGTTTCATAAAAAACAACTTTAGAAATTTTTGAGACCTTTAGAACGATCAGTAGCACGTGATCTCAGAATGCTGTACAAATATACGACCTTATGTCTTAAGTTTAATTATTATATTGAGTTATATCTGACGTTATTACTTTTGCGTCAATCATCCTGAATTTGAACTTTCACTTCATTCAATTTAGACTTTCTTGTTACTTCTTCACATCAAACGAGTAAAATAACTTTGTGAGCGTATGGTTTACTCGTAACAGCAAGAGTTTCGGCCTATAATACGTTGTGAAATGGTAAGTTTAGCACTAAATATTTCAGCGACCCATACTAGACTTGATATGAAGAGCATTGCTACAGGAGCAACTCGCACCTGTCAGACCCTGATACCGACTACTTGTTACACCGAGATGACGTACGGTTTCGTGAATGTTTAAATAAAATTTCCCGACAATAACCATAAATTCGACGAAATCGACAGTGCAGATCAATGTAGCTGATTTTAGCCGCCCTGTCAAGTCCAGGATAGCAGGAGCAAAGTAGGGCTGGTTTGGTGTACACCAGTGGCGGGAGGATGGTGTACAACAGTGGCGGGGGGATGGTGTACACCAGTGGCAGGGGGATGGTGTACACCAGTTGCGGGGGGATGGTGTACACCAGTGGCGAGGNTGGCGGGAGGATGGTGTACACCAGTGGCGGGAGGATGGTGTACACCAGTGGCGGGAGGATGGTGTACACCAATGGCGGGAGGATGGTGTACACCAGTGGCGGGAGGATGGTGTACACCAGTGGCGGGAGGATGGTGTACACCAGTGCCAGGTAGATGTACTCCAGTGGCAGGTAGATGTACACCAGTGGCAGGTAGATGTACTCCAGTGGCAGGTAGATGTACTCCAGTGGCAGGTAGATGTACTATAGTAGCAGGAAGATGTACTCCAGTGACAAGTAGATGTACTCCAGTGGCAGGTAGATGTACTTCAGTGGCAGGTAGATGTACTCCAGTGGCATGTAGATGTACTCCAGTGGAAGGTAGATGTACTCCAGTGACAGGTAGATGTACTCCGGTGACAGGTAGATGTACTCCAGTGGCAGGTAGATGTACTCCAGTGACAGGTAGATGTACTCCAGTGGCAGGTAGAAGTACTATAGTAGCAGGAAGATGTACTCCAGTGACAGGTAAATGTGCTCCAGTGGCAGGTAGATGTACTCCAGTGGCAGGTAGATGTACTCCGGTGGAAGGTAGATGTACTCCAGTGACAGGTAGATGTACTCCAGTGACAGGTAGATGTACTCCAGTGGCAGGTAGATGTACTCCAGTAGCAGGTAGATGTACTCCAGTGACAGGTAGATGTACTCCGGTGGAAGGTAGATGTACTCCGGTGGAAGGTAGATGTACTCCAGTGACA
The DNA here is from genome assembly GCA_014220935.1 of Platorchestia sp. MABIK. Taxonomy (NCBI): domain Eukaryota; kingdom Metazoa; phylum Arthropoda; class Malacostraca; order Amphipoda; family Talitridae; genus Platorchestia; species Platorchestia sp. MABIK. The sequence continues at coordinate 51,120 of JACJUY010000767.1, read as the reverse complement.
GGTAGATGTACTCCATTGACAGGTAGATGTACTCCAGTGGCACGTAGATGTACTCCAGTGACAGATAGATGTACTCCAGTGGCAGGTAGATGTACTCCAGTGGCAGGTAGATGTACTCCGGTGGAAGGTAGATGTACTCCAGTGACAGGTAGATGTACTCCAGTGACAGGTAGATGTACTCCAGTGGCAGGT
>JACJUY010000767.1:37056-50902 GCA_014220935.1 Platorchestia sp. MABIK | reverse complement strand
AGTTGCAGGTAGATGTACTCCAGTGGCAGGTAGATGTACGCCAGTGACAGGTAGATGTACTCCAGTGGCAGGTAGATGTACGCCAGTGGCAGGTAGATGTACTCCAGTGGCAGGTAGATGTACTCGAGTGGCAGGTAGATGTACTCCAGTGGCAGGTAGATGTACGCCAGTGGCAGGAGAATATGTACTGTTGACTTTTCCCTTTGAATTTTGTCGATGTTTTTTGACGTTAAAATCGATGGCCAAAGCAATTTTGTAAATCATTGATATGTTGTTTTCGTGTTTTACAAAATCGATTTTTTTAAATTGGCACCTGAGACCGGCAGTCGAAAATGCTTATATACATGCCTCTCGGTAAAAAAGCGACGAAAGGCGTACTTGAATGTTTCGAAAAATACTCATCCGAAATGCCACAGTTATTCAATTATACGCTCGTCATCCTGGTTTTGTGTCGCGCGTGAGAGATGAACTTCTTCGTGTGACGCTAATCTTCAACTTGTTAGATTTATAGGGCATCAATTACGAGGGGATGAGTTTTCAGTTTTCAAGCTACAGGGCGATCGAGAATCATTGCAGACCTGAAGTTATACCCCCGGAAAAATATTGTGCTCGCTGTTCTTTTTAGCAAATTTTGAGAACACGGTTTGTGCAATATTATCAAACTTCTTTTGGCGTCAATTAATTGGGAATTATCAGACCTGCAGCGCTAATACCGACTCAAAGTTCTCACTCATGTAGTTGGTTTAGTTTTGTTTGTACTAGCATTCTGTGATCAGAAAACAGGTAGTCTTGTTCTCTATTAGTAACCCATTTAGATACAATGAAGTTTCACATTCCCTTTCTAAATTCATTTCACTACTTGGTTGAACTTTCGAAATATTTAACTTGGTTTTCAACTCTCAAGAGAGTGTTTAGTTCCTAATAACATCAGTTGCAACGTCTCTTAATTACGCATTCTAAGAACGAGACGTAGTTATGTAAATGAATTTTGCTTTTGTTATTCTATATTGTCAAGTATGATGCATTAAACTCGACTCTCACGGAATTCTTTAGATACCTCTTAGTGGGACTTTATATGTCACAAAAATGTAGTCTACAAAATTACAGACAAAAGAAAAATTATCTTATATTGTAAAAATGAATTAAAATCCTAATTGCCAATCACAATTATTTACTTTCTTTTTATCTTCGTTTCGGGTTAGACAATACAATATAGAGGAGTGAATGTTAAAATTACATGATTATCGAGCATAGAACTACAGCTGGTGTGACGACCTTTTGAGAAAACAACAGAATCTGAACTTTGAACAGCCACGACGTCACGTCAGCCAGTATATTGAATTATAACTGAACTCAGTTAGTGTGTAGCGGTAGCCGAGGGAGTGTTAGTGCGACTTGCTTCGTCTAAATGCCGTTCTATTGTTCCGGCATCTTGTAAGATAAACATGACATCCAGCAGCACAACTGGAATCTGGTTGATTGGCTGCAGATAGATTAAATCAAAGAAAGTTGCCATCGAGTAACTAAGTACTTGCTTTATTAATGGATTACAGACTTAACAAGGAGATAACTGTAGGAGATGCATTAAGTCCCACTGTTAATGATTAGCTATGTGTATGGCAAAACGCAGCAATACGAACAAACCAGAAATGTAATATTGTCAAAAAATTAAATAAACTGTGTGATGAGCAGCAAATACTGAGAAGGAGCAAAGATAGGAAATCAAAATTTTCATCAGAAAAGAAACCACCTGGAAAGAAAAGTTGGGTGAACTTTTTCTTCTTGCACATGTTTATGTAAACAAAATTAAAACCATTGAAGAACATAGAGAGTTTCTCTGTGTGTAAAAGAGAAAAAGATGAGAGTAGCTAAGGAAAATGCAAAGCTCAAATTAAAAGCTTTAGAGAAATAACGAATTCATCCTAGTTTGTTTGATGAAACAGTTCTAGCAAATGGCAAAAGCAGCTGCAGCAGATCACCGAGTGATGCAGCAACTGAAATGAAAGGGGTAAACCTAGTATACCCATCAACATCAAAACAAGGACCAACAAAAATTGAGAACTTTCCGAATGGCAATCTAATCTCTTCATTAGATGTAACGAAAATCCGCGATCGATCAGCTACTCTAATCATTTGCAAACGGAAGAAAAGATTTCGAGGATAACAGCATATGAGACTCAAAGATTCGAAGCGCACGGCAGAAAGGGAAAATATAAGTGCAAATCTCTCTGAAAGTTGTGAAACTGACATACCCTTGATCGTTCACTGGGCTGGTAAACTTCCGGAAGACAAATCTGAAAAACGAAGTGGTTGACCGTTTCCCAGTTCTAATTTCTGGGAATGTAGAAAACCAACTGCTTGGAGGGCTGAAAGTAGACCGTGGAATATAGAAAGATCCTACAGATGCCAGGTATTTGGCTACATCACATTGGAATTTAACAGATTAGGTAAAAGGAATGTGTTTTGATACAGCGTCGTCAAACACAGATCGGGAAAAGAGAGCCTGTGTCCTAATTGAGTAGAAAATGAAGAAAGATATGTTATGTTTTCTATGTGCATGGACACAATATTTCTTAAATGTTCTTAGAAGCAGTGGTATCTCCTATGTTACAGCCATCTTCAGGCCCAGGTATACATTATTCAAAAGATTCAAAACAAGCAGGGATTGGCTTGATTTAACTACATTTGATGAATCACAAAATTTCTCAAAACATGAATGAGCGGAAATGATTTCCTTTGCAGCATGTCAAATAAAAGAACAACAGCCTCTTAACAATTATAAAGACTTATTGGAACTACCAATTACGTTGTTACGAGGTACTCCATCAGCTAGAATGAAATTCAAGAAACGTAGTTAATTTCATAGAGCACGCTGTATGGCGAAACTTTTATATTCAATGAAAATATTCATGTTGAAAAATAAAAAAAAAAGAAGAGACTGGCAAACATTTAATTTTTTCTGCTTCAATGCACATCAAATATTGGTTCTCAACATCAATTTAAATTAAGTGCTGCCAATGCTCCTCGAAATGATTTCTGTCTGCTCAAGAAACTTTATGATCACAAAATTAAAAATGAACAGCCGGCAGTAATTTTTAACCAAAAATTCAAAAATCCCATACAGTATCTCTCAGAAGAATTGATTTCTGTGTTTTTCATTTATGATCAAATGAGTCATGATATTAAGCAGAAAATGAAAGAAGCTCTCACAACAACACCAGATTCAGATCCGCCAAAGGAGACTCAAATAGATAATGAACGCATAGACCAGAATCAGCTAGAATATTTTGTTACTGCCAGTAAAATTAATTTTTTTCGAAATTTTTCAAATTATCTTCGTCATTTTTGATCAAACCAGTGAAAACTTGGCCCTTTAGAAGATAATTGTTAGATTGTAAAGAATATAGTTAATCACATGATGGTTATCAATGATATTGGAGAAAGAGGTGTGGAATTGATAGAAGATTAAAATAAAATGATTACGAATGATAAACAGCAGAAACAATATTTGTTGCAGGTCGTGTCAAATGATCGAAAGAATTTTCAGTCAAAACGAAAAAAAACCTCATATCTCTAATTTAACAGTGAAATTCTCTCTCAATATATATATATATATATTTTTTTATATATATTTATAAATATCAAATCCTATCCACAGTATGAGTAATTACTGAAATCGGTGGGGATGATTGATTTATTGGAACTTCTACGTGAAGAAAAGCAACGAGACAATCGCTGTACCTACCTTTTTCCTAAAATCAGCAAATTTTCTCATGGTAGGTGCGACTTTTAAATATTAACATTCCGATTTGCAAGTTTAGAAGATCGTTTTTACAACAATTGATTTAAGGATGTGTCAGTATTTTCATGGAAAATTGTTTCCCCCTAACTTTACATAAGCCTATATTAGTTACCTATTGCATCGGATGACGCTGGAGTAGTCTAGTACTGTGTGCAGAATTTTATGGAGAAAATCACATCAATTTTGGTCGTCGCTTAAACGCTCCTTAAATTAAACTGTACAAGCAGACTGTTGTTTTGGCGCTTAATCTAAACATATCTAACCGGTATTTTTGCACCTTACGATGTCAAACGTATTCTCATTCTTGGCATTTACCAAGTTTTTGTGTATCCTACACCAATCTTTTTGGTTCATTATGCAATTATTTGCGTACCTTGCCCTGAGGCAGGCTGAGGAACCGACGACATCGCAAACAACCGAATGCGGTTCAGAGGGGAGAGTCGGAAGGCACGAGACCTGAGCTGGAGGGCCATTGTGGCTTCAATGTGCATTGTTGTTCTACATGTGTTATTACCATATTTTGAAAGAGTATTGTGTTAATGAAATGTACCCTATAGGTCCAAGCATTTTTTTTGAAGGATGAGATTAATTTAAAACCCATACACGAATTGTTTTTTAGTATATTCTCTTCAGTTAGCTGAAGTTAAAACGAAAGTATCGCTTTTGTAGCTGATGATTACAATTTAATTTGTAACTGTTTTTACAATTTGTCAAGGCACACCCAGAATCGCTAAAAACTAGCTGAGGTTAGGGTGGTATAAAATATTTGTTTTGTTAAGGATTCATTTCGATAATGTTAAAACCTTTGTTTTAAGTACAGAAAACGCTCCAGGAAGCAATCATATTTAACAAACACTGCCACAATCTGGCCCACGATAAACCCCTCTCGCATGTACACGGATCATGTCAGCAGAACACTTGATCTTCCAGTTGTGCTCTCAGCAAACTGGAGCCGCTCAGAGAATTGACCAGAAGCTCTTGTTCGGTCGGGGTCGCCGCAACAAGTTGTGTAGACCGCTCACTGGATAGAGAATAGTTTTAGTGTGACGCGTGAAAACGTCAACATTGGTTGTTAAACCTAATCTGCTTGAGTTCACGCTTCTTTGTTTTAACACTCTTTCAATATCAAAGCAATTAATTGAAGGAAAGGAATTTGACCATTGAGTAATTCCAAGAAGAAAAGGCAGAAACTTAGTTGGAGGCAGGTAGATTAGTCTCGAGCAAATATAAGTAGCATAGCAAGAGATTTTTATCATGAGTGAAATATCCAGGCGAAGTGAAATTCCAAATATCATTCATTTTCGCCTGAAAATCAAGTCGAAGGCAATGGCATAAGACAGTAAAATTCATGTTGGACGTCTAATGGCCAGTATAAGAGCGATTAAATGACTAGTTTAGAGCTGCCGAAAGAACATTTTGGGCGGTCGAAAGACCTATTTGAAGACGCTATCATGTCGGAAATGTTTCCTTTCTGGTCAGAAAAATACAGCACCTTCGAAGTTAGTACAATCATAGAAACTTGGAATGCGTTCTCACAGGTTACAAATATGTATTTTCAGATTTTAAAAAAATGAACAAAAAAAATTGATGAACACCGAACTAGCGCAAGAGAGACATGGAACGTTCCAACAAGTGCTGCTCGCAAAATAATAGGCTACAAATAATCCCACAGCCACGTCTACCCCTGTCGATTTCCAATATTAATGCTGGTTGTTTTCAAACCATTGCTGAGGAAGTATGGCAAGAAATTTAGTTTCCCTGATTTAATGTTTCCGTTCATGAGAGGCCTGATATTTCGTTATTATCGATGAAAGTTCTTATCAACAGAATTTCAAATATCGATCGTGTGATCATGTCAGTCTTAAGTAGTACATGAAGAAGTATCTGACTGTATTTGTGAGAACAATAAGGTGGCAGTGTGGGAAAGATGCTAATTATATTGGTCTTGCACTTGCAATAATACTGGAGAAAAATTCCTTGTTTTGATAACTAGTGAAGAAGTGGCATAGTCGATGAAGAAAATTTTCAGGTGTAGAAACCAAAATTTCTTTATAGAATATTTTTGCATTTCGATTTTTATGAGTACAAAACGACTGATCCAGCGATGGAAACAATGTCTGATCTGTAAAAGTACTCCTTCAATAATGCAATTCGCGCTCTTCATTTAAAATACATTTAGTGTTAAAAAGCATAGATTACAAAAGAAAATGTAAACGTCATCTGATGACGCATCCGCTAAGGTTTCGCGGTCGATTTCATAGCGCCTTGCATCAACGTCGAGGAAGTACAATACATCTATTCAAAACATGTAAAGCGAAGTGAGCCTCATCTTGTGAGCTGCCGACATTCACGACTGGCAGCCGACATTTTCGTTGTTAGCTTAGACGGCTTGCAGGGCGAACAGGTACCGTTCTGATCATTGAAATGCAGCCTTAGAGTCAGCACGAGGGAGTTCGGCGCGACTTCGACTACCCAGTTACCATTGCACAGGTAGGGAGACTACCTTCTCGCCTGTTATTGTGTGTCGCGACAAATAGATTATAAAACATACTCTACATGTTACCAGAGCAAATAAATGAACCAACAAGCTAAAGTTCAACGAACCTCGAAGCAAGTATTCGATTACTTTCTACAGCATTCGAATGTCACTTCTCCTTTTCCCTAAATGTAAAACACGACTGGTCATCTATTCACTTGATACTGAATGACTAAACCTAATTCATTTTCCGAGTAATTTCACTCTATCCCAAGCACTTGCTTCCTTAGCCAACTCACAGCAGTAATTCTCTTTTTAAGTCTCAAATTACCAATATAGCCCCTATATTACGCGTCCTCTGCAACAAAGTTGCAGTTATGTCACCATCCAGCTTCCTCTCGCTCTCTCTCAAGCAATAAGCTGCAGTAGACCGAGCTGCCTTGGCACGCCTGTTCTAGGAGAAAGCCTTATCTTATCTGGCATTTCTATGGCCGTAAATTCTGCTTTATTGGGTGTGTCACAGATGGCTGTATCTCTTGCTTTTTTCCCTTCATTTTACCTGATACGGTCAAGCGAATCTGAGAGTAAATGTCGGGTTTCCTTTATAACCACTTTTAGCGTCAGATCTAGCAATATAATATTATTAATAAAAAAAAGGGATAGAATTCAGTAGAGCACTGAATAAATTTTAGGGCACTCATGAAAAGATTATTACCTAAAGGTCATACACAATCAATATCGAAGTTCAGTGTCGCGGATTAGTCACCTAATCAGCTTTCTAGTAAAGAAAAATCTTCTCACAGAGGTATCGTCAAGGAATATATTCGCAGATTTACGTATCGGTGTATTTCACGTCAAGTGTGGAGATCATTACCCAGCCATTTCCACTTGCAAATGTCAAATTCCTGACGAGCGCGTTGATGGAGCTATTCAAGCTCATAATTTTCAGCGTGTTGTGCTGCAGAAGCCACACTCAGAACAGCGAGAGGCACTGCCCAATTGCGTGCGGAGATGCACTAGCGCGTCTGATTTGACCCTGACTGATGACCCTGATTAGCCAGGGGGCAAAGCCCGCCATGTAAGCACTCAGTTAAAGAGCAGATACTCGGCTGTTAAACTCATGCTGTCGATTATGCAAGCACGTTGAAAACAAGTGGTCAATACTTAACAGATGCATACATGTAAATACTTATCATATCGCCATAGGGAAATTTAATATTTAACTTATTAAGTATTCTTGGGAAGCGTTGTTTCGTCCTTCCGTTTCAGTGCCATTCGAACACATCTTAGGTTTCTGTTACATCTCATTTATTTCACACTCGTACATCTTTTTCTGATTTTTTTCGTACCATACTGAATTCAGGTTCAAGGATTTCATTTGTCATCAACTGTTTAGTTGTTCTGAAGCTCTTCCTTGAATTTTTACCAAGAAATCATGCAGTGATTTGGAAAATACTAATAAGAAAACACAAAAACAATTACTTTCTTTCAAATTGAAACAGCTCAATTCATTTACGGAATGTAAGACGCAGAACTTTGTTTCTCCTTTGATATTCAAAATAGTGTTCTCGATGGCTCTTTGCGTGTTAGTTCAATCTGAAATCTAATAACATTTATCTTACATGTGAAGCGCTAATGAGCCTATCGAGTCTTTTGATATTTGTTCAGCTGCAAAATGATTGTCATTAAAATTTTGTGGAATATTCCAGCGTTCCAGCATTTCTGGGGGTAATTATTTGAGCGAACTTTTTCGTTGAGGTTCTTAAGACAACTCTGTGTCATTAAAACTCATGGTTCAAGTCAAGAAATATATTCATCGATAGAATTCAGCAATTTAAAACCAAAACATTTCAGATTCCAATATTATTAAATCAAAAATTTAGTCTTAAAACATATGCTTTAAAAATGTTTGATTACGTATTCAAATAATGAAGAATATAAGTTTTACTTTATTGCAGTGGTGACGAATAATAAATGCAAGCACTTCCATAATGTTAAAAAAAAACTTGATTTTTTTTGTTTCAGCATTCAGAAACTGTGCTGATTGTTCAAGTCTACATTTTAAATTTTTTTTTACGAGAAAACGAAGTAAGAAAATTTTTGCATGGATGATGCAACTCCATTCGAAATAGCTGCAGCTAAAAAGCAACTCTGAAATTCATGAAACGTGATTGCACGATCGTCTAACTTGCACGGGCAAACAACCACTTAAAGTGAGTAAAATTACACTAAGCATCTTGTAACAAGGTTAGTCTCTACAACTCTTGATTATTCTTCAGCTTACCAACAAATTAATGGACTCGACAGAGTATATTTTTGCTCACATGCTGTTCATCCCTCGGAATGAGTTTAATTCTCAGAAGAAAATTTAGCCCTCACGGTGATCTAATGAACCCATGCTAACACAGCATTTTTCGCTGCGATTCATTCCTGCCGGATCTCGAAGAATTTTCATCAGAGTCTACGAATTTGTCTTCGACAAAAAAATGTTTCAGTAAACTGAAAATAAAGATTGCAATACCAGGAAGCGAGGAAATCTTGTGTAAATAAACTGATTAGTCTAAAATTCTACATTTAAGATGAATTGAGATCTTTTTCCCTAATTTCAGCTAACAAATTGTAATGGTAAATTACAAATGAGGCACACCTTTTCAAAAACTTTAAGCAGATTTCAAGTGATTCTCACCTGTTCTAAATTTTTAACGATGTCCAAGAGAGTTTGGTTATAAAATCAAGCATTCAAAATTAAAGTGCTCAAGCATCAAAACACGTGTGAAAGTTATGTTTAAAACAGAAAAACTTTGGAAATCATAGCAGTCTTCATGGAAGTCTCATTGATTCAATTCTTTACTGCTCTTTATGTACAGTTCCCGCAGGAAAAAATTTAATCTGAGTCTCTCGCTGGTGGTTTTAGCACAAGAGATATTTGCACATGAAAAATTTTAGCCACATGTATTTCTGTATAAAAATTGTACACAAAACGCTTGAAAAGCACTTAAGGCTGGCTGCCTTTCCTTGCTGTGGCTCAATACCATCCAAGCACTCGCACAGCGCAGCACGCAACGCAGTTAACATCGGAGTCCCAGCATTGAGTTGTATTTTTTCAAGAGTATGATCTAATCGTCTCAGCAGTACACTCGACACAATATCAAACCAAAATAACATACGCGAATACAGATAGAATCTAAAGATATTGTCTCATCCACACTATGGCTCTCGTAGAAGGTGTGAGGTCTGCAAATGGTGCGATGCGGGCAACAAGCCAAACAAAGCTGGAGGGGCCGGCAGTCACTGCGGGGAGGCACAAAACAGCGAACGAGCACGACAGAATGTAAAGTTTTATTTCTGCTGCTAATGTCTGTCACAGGGGCACCTCTAACCCACGTTCACCAGACTTTACTGTTATGTCAAATAATATTGCGAAGTATTTTCACTTTCGAGTTTAATAAGTATCGTCCATGGAGCTGTAAATTTGAGATTGGTTACATTACCACAGCTGTTGGATCGAAGACTATCGATATTAACCGATGGCGTGAAAGCCGCTTGTATAGTTTCATCGACAACATTTATGGACCTACTACGGTCGGCACATGTATGTGTTTGTAATGTTTCGAAGAAGAAAACATATTTTTGGCCATCGTTGGAATGCTCCAAATTTGATTGAAATTTCTCGCCCCTAGACAGCATAAAGAAATTTAACTTAAAAAATTTGCAAATTTAGCAACAATTAATATTTTTGTAATTATTGCATTATGAATTTGTATTTCTGTATAAAGACGTAAAATTATGAATGCTATTTGCAGTTTGTGATAGTCTGGCTTAAGAGTGAATTTCTAATGATGTACGAGATGGTAATTTTCAGCACTGAAACCGTGTTAATTGATGAAGTTCGTGTAAAATTTTTGATTTGTACTTGTCTTCTACTCGCCAATGTACGTCAAGAGGATAGGATCTCACAAGTGTAACATTCGATTCTCGTCCGAAAAATACACGGCCCAGCGAGAAACCACTATTGTGTGTAGAGGAATTAGAGCTCCTGGGGAAAGATGTGAGTTCCCGAGCTGATGGTGAGGTAGGCATTTCCTTATGTTGAAATGTAATAAGTTCTTAGTTTTGTTACTGGCACTCTTTTGATTTTTCGTTACAGTCTTGTTTTTCAGCACTTTTTTAGTATCTTCTTTCACTTACATCATGTTCAAAAGACTTATTTTGATCTTGATGTTTTTATGCGCTAGGTGTGCAGACACTCCTTGCGCATAAATTCCCTGTTCTATTAATTTCATACCTACTGGTGCCTTGTTCCTTCCTCTCGTCGGAAAACCATTGCATGGGTAGCTTAGAGTAACTCAATATTTAATAAAACTTTTTCCGAGAAAAAATAATGATAGATATTAGCTTTTTCAAATTTATTACTGTTATGTTGAGTTATAGTTCATGGGTGAAAATAACCATTAAGCATAGAATTAACAACCATTTCATGGATCAAGAGCTTCTTTTCAAATTTCATTCTAAAAGAGAATGCCTTAACACCTAATATATTTGGGTTTCAAATTTTTAAGCAATAGCACAGTGTGATAGATGAAATTATGATTTTCGAATCCATGCTCTTTGAACTAATCGAACATAAATACCAAAAATGTTGATTTAATTAGCAGACTAATTATGCACTTGGAACTTGAAAATTTGAAAAAGTATACAGTGTATATTTTTCTATGATTGAACACTTATTGAGAGCCCAAAATAATTGATGGTAGTTTTTCATTAAAAATAGTTATAGCTGACTAAATAGCCAGGGTTCAGAAGTGTGTAAAAATTCGACAGAGTTTTCAGTCATTAAAGAATAGACAGACTGAAATATGTATTTATAAATACAATTTACAGCATAGATAACTGTTGTCAACTCAGTTTAAAATACACAAATAAATATAACAAATTAGTTTACACCTGGCCTCGAGCACGTTTAATTTTTCTGTTCCTTCGAATCTCAAAAATGTTTCAAAATCATGAAAGCAATGTCTGTCGGTCAAAGCTCGACATAAATCCAAACTTTTTGCCCAAACATCGAGTAAAATGTGAGGTGGAAGAAAATTTCAGACACTTTTCTTTTAGCGGATATCCAAGCTTTGTTATTTAATCTTGACTACGGAAGTAGAATTCAGTGCTGCTGAAATTTCTGTGCATAAATTATGTAGACAAAATACGTAGAAAACCTCGTAATAAATCTAATCATTAAACGAAAATCCCACTGAATTAGCACAACAAATTTAAATAAAAACCAAAAGGATTGAACACAAGCATTTAAGTCTGGCATTTAAGAGAGAAAATGTTACATATTTCAAGGAGGTGAACTCAATTATTTTTTAATTTCAAATTTCAAGCTTGTGACGTAGAAATTTGGTAATGATTTTATTTACAGACAAGAATACTTGGTCGCATGTGATCATTTTTCTAACTGGATAAAAAGCATCTTTCTTTATACATAAACAGCTGTTTCGGTGAAGTGTGTCCTGCCACTTTAAAAAATTAGTGGACGTTCCATTAAAGGCGAGTGGCAGGAAATCCTGACATATATAAGAAATTATTTTAAAATTATAATTTTCAGAAAGTTAGTTAAGTTCAGTTAGCTACATTTCAAAACTCACAAGTCTAGCGCTTGGCAACCGTCTTCAGCAGCAGTCTGAATAGAGCCGAGTAAGGGGCAGCTCAACTTAGCCTGCAAAGGCGCGCAAACAATGTGTATACAGATAACAGTGAACAAAATACTAGCTTGTTATAGCTCAAACTACTCTTGAATAGTGTTAGAATGTGTTTATTATTGTATTTATGAAATTTATGATATGAAATTTTACTTATAAAACAAATAAAATGAAGTGGCTGGATATCCTGCCACTCGTCATCAAATACATGAACTCTGCCTATTTATGTTAAAAATGTTTCTTATGTCAAAAATAATACTGAACATATAATTATATGAGATAGAATAATTTTTTTACACATTCATTTTCTACCCTCAATGGGCTCAACGACGATCAAATCCTTGATCTTTTATTGAAAAGTGATGACATTGATAGTGACAGTGAAACAGGTGTCGCTATTATAATTGTCCCTCCGCTTGAGCATCCCAACGCAATGACGGATTGTGATTCTGACGACTCCGACGACGAGGTGACTTGTAACCCTGATCATCTACCCCGTCGAATTCTACTCAATAACGTGCTCACCTCGGACAAAGATGATGAGACAGAAATAGCAAACGTCCGAGAAAATAAAGCTGCCAATGCGCCAAGGACTTCAAAAAGAACATAATCATCACAAAAGAAATCTCTCCCTGGATGGAAAAAAATTAGGCAAAATAAATCTGCCGACGAAAAACATGATTTTGAAAAATGTACTTCTAAAAACCATGTGACAACAGACCCTGTTCAATGTTTGGACAAATTTTGGACCGAAGAATTTATTGAAAAGATTCGTCATTAGAGTAAAGTTTATGCCATGCAAAAGTCTCTTCTTGCAGAATGTATGATTCCTGAAAACTTGCAGATATTTTTTGCAATCCTGTTACTCTCAGGGTACAACAAACTTCCCTACAGACGTATATACTGGGAGACATTGAATGATTGCATAAATACTCTAACTTCAAAATCAATGATGAGGGATTCGTTTGAACAAATAATGCGTATTTTGCAATTTTCTGACAAATGGCAATCAATGAGGATCGATTTTGTAAGGTCCGGTCCTTGTTTGAACCCTTAAATAATGTTTGCAAACTAAAAGAAATCCCAGAATATTTAATATAGATGAAGTGATGATCCCTTATTATGGCAAACATGATGCCAAGCAGTATATCAGAGGAAAACCAATACGGTTTGGCTTCAAACTGTGGGCTGCCTGCTCAGTTGATGGCTCTCTACGGCATGTCGAGCCGTTTTGCGCCATTCATACAAAGATTCCTGATACAGGCTTTGGCCATGGCTCAATTGTAGTATTGAAGATGGTTCATCAATTGAAATTACAGCCAGAGCAGCATGTGGTTTTTGATAATCTCTTCACCAACATTCCTTGGTTGAAAGAACTATCGAAAATGAAAATTGGGGCGACGGGGACTTTGAGACAAGATAGGCAACAAAAGGCCCCACTAATGACGTAAGCCAACATGATGAAGAAGCCATGTGGCTATGTGGAGGAAGCCTTCACTGAAAACGTATCTGTGGTGAAGTGGAATGATAATGAACCCGTGATGGTCGCTTCAGACATGTACAAAAATCATCCACTTCAGAAGGCCTTCAGGTGGGACAAAGCTGTAAAAGAAACACATAACTGTGGACATGCCTCAATCGATCAGCATTTATAACAAATTCATAGGGGGTGTAGATCTCTTCGATTAAACGGTATCATCATATCATACAGAACAAGGATTCAATCCCAAAAATGGTGGTGGTGTAGTGTTCTCCCCCAGGCTGCAACACGCTTCGGGCAGACTTTGAGATATCTTTTTCGTGACAGGATAGCCCGAAGCGAGTGCCTGAGGTACAACCGTATTCGGCAGGATAGGGACAACACGGGGGTAA
>JACJUY010000767.1:6294-26757 GCA_014220935.1 Platorchestia sp. MABIK | reverse complement strand
TCCGGCGCAGTCACCGTAGTATTAACTCAGCATTAAGCTAATGTCTGTGTGTTTTCTGCAGTTTTACCTATTTGAAATATTACAGAGAGGTTGATTGTATATGCTCTAATGCAGATGCTTACGTATGTTTACTTTTTCTCAACGTTTCCAGCTGGCAACATCTATAATATACACTGAAGTTAGCTTAATAGTGAATGTGAACAGAGTAATGAAAATTGAAAGGTCAGAAACCTCGTTAAGAATATGTAACTGTGTGAATAGGATTTAGAGTACATTTATGTAAAAGGTTAGGGAATTCACAATAATGACGCACACACACAAAAAGTATGGGCACGTGTTTGAGTTCGCTTGAAAGAATATTTATTTTCGTGCGCACTTTTTCAAATCTAATCAGTAATAACTATTTTTATTAGGAGTAAGTTTATACTACTATATACATTTATATTTCTTTGAAAATCCATGTAAAATATATTTCAAAGTAATTTTAATAAATATTAACGCAGCACTAACATTCTTTAGCAGCGAACACTTATCCTTCGCTGGCATTCATAAGGTTGGAGTTATCGTTTACCATTCTTGAAAATGAGTGACTAGAGACTATAGGCGAGATCAAGAATGGGTTCTAGTGAGAGAAATATGCGAATTAATTAGTTTTTCTACAGTAAAAAAGAAGTCTATCTCATATTGAGTGCAAAACTTTAGTTGGAAACACTTCAAAATTTTGTGTCAGAACTATCTTACACAATATTCCTTCTTTTTGAACGTGAAAGGTAGTGAAATATTTGACAAAATATCCGTAGAGTTGTAAACACCGTACCTGGGATTCCGGGGTTGTTCCGAAACGATCTGATATTCTGTTACATCTGATTTCTGCTGATAAGTAGCAGCTCTATGAAGTATTTCTTTTTATACTTTTACCTACACTTGGATATTCTCAATGCATTTCTTTCTTCTTGGTAATTTTACTGAGTGTAAAGGCTAAAATTGTTGTGATATCATTCATTATGCGCTAATTCACGAGTATTTTATCATGTCTGACAATCACTGTTGTGAAGTCACCAGACAATCATTTTCGTCGGAGGCATACATTTTGAACATTCATAATAATTCCAATTCCTAAATAAGTTTCATGTAATCAAACGAGTTTCTATCTCCTATTACTCTGAAGACTGCTCCAACCATAGTACGATAGACCTCAAACCAACTTTGAGATTTAGGTCCTCGAAAGCGATGAATGTTCAAACTCTTTCTCAATAATAAAAAAATGCTTCTTTTGAGTATTTATGTGTATGGTAAAAGTTTGCACCACTAGCTTAAGACCTCCCAGTATATTGCCGGTCGTTTAAGATCCTATGGTAGCCTGCTTCTTAATGAGCAGCATGGATATTCCTTGTTACCTACCTCATGTTACATAACTGCGTACAACTTCCCTTAGATTAGAATCTCTTTCGGCAAACAAAAATAAATTATCAAAAGAGTAATAGAGACAGCGACAGTGATACTAAGGTAGTTCTGAGCTGATTTTGACCTGTGTGAGAAAAAAAGTCTTAGTCGATAATTTAGCACTTGAAAATAATTGGTCCCAGACCCGCAAGGACCAAGAGACCGGAAGAACCAAGGAGGTTTAAATATTCAACCTCCTTGGGAAGAAAAGCCCAATTCCTGTACAAGCAGAGGCCAAATCTATTAGAGAAAAGTTATTGACTCATAGTTATGTAAACACGCTGTTGTAGAATAAATAGGTTGAATCTGTTATAAATTAATTTCATCAGTTAAATTACCCTTTCGCACAAAACTTTTCACCATGTTTTCACTTGTTTATCAAGCGTAGAATATGAAGAAGCTGAGGGCGTTTTGATGCAGATGATCCAGTTGATGTGAATTTGGGCTTTAATCGAAGGGAGAAAGTACAGAAGCCTGCTAATTTTTCTGTGATGTTTACTTCTCACTTCTGGCGCATTGGAACTTCTTAACTCAAGCATGATTTAAAAAAAATCTAATTCAGGAGGAATACAGAGGCACACCAGTTAATGTCTACAGTTTGAGATTGGTTTTATTCCGAGTTTTTCCATAGCCTGCCTGTGACGTGCAGACTCCGTGTGTTCATTTGAGAAATGACTGATTCAGACAAATTCAGCAAGAAAAAATGTCGTTGTCGGATTGCTAAGCTTTGATGAGAATAAATCCGGCTTTTCCCTTGTGTTTGAATCTAATTTTTCTCGTAAATCAGAGCATCAGGTGTTGCATTCCTCTTTTCAAAAGCTTAAATATTTTAATTGGTCTGGGACGGAACAAACGAGCGTATATTTTCCCCATTGCATGAAATGAACTGTAGCTCATATGAATGCATATTTCTTTAGAAAGCTTCTCAACAGAAGCGACAACGTTTTTAAGGGGATGAACAGTTTGAAAATTTAGATTTATGAATAGTGAAAAAAGGTTAAATACTGATGTTTATCAGGCTAGTTTACAACGTTAATTAGCTAATGAGTAGTACCGTAGAAAACTGTATACCTTTGTACCGAAGGAGTGTTAGTTTCAGCTCCGACCGCACAGCGAACGTCAAACTCTGATTCCTAGATCACAGGACTTAATTAACGAGAGCACGTAAAACGTCATTCAGCGTACTCGTCTCTTTCATAGATGGAGCGTTTTTGCGACTCATGATTAATAAAGACTAGAAACTCCAGCTGCAGCTTTTCATTTTGATACCGGTTATCAGCTTCTGGTCTGCTTGTTTCTGAACCTGGTAGTCTTTAATTCTTTATTGTTTCAGAATAAAAGCTCATCGTTTCACAATACCCACGTAGGCATAATTTACTGAAAAAATATCATATATTATGAACGAAGAACATCATTTCGTTCACTGCACATTGTTCGCTAACTTGTCATCATAGTTTTGGGTGATTCTTCAAAACCGCCCCTAAATATCAGGTATGAAACTTAGAAAACAGGCGTGTTGAACATTTCAAATCACTTCCATACAACTTTGTGTCGATCGGTCAGACCAAGCCAGCAGCAACCAATAACGTAGGAATGATGTGACGCTATATCGCACTGTACGAGCAGCTCCCAGTGACGCACGTGGTGAGAGAATCAAATGGTTCCTAGTGAGCGAACTCAAAGCCCTACTCTACAACACAATCACACCAACATTGAATGGTAGGATACAAGTGAAATACAAAATTTTAACAAACAAAAGTCATAATTCTGTAGAATTATAATCGAAATAGTTACACTGGCGTACCACCAAGCTGCGCATTTCAATGTTCGACTAATTATCTAACATATGAGCAAAAACTGGTAAATAAAAAACTAAATTAGAACAAACATTTTGTTGGTTGATCCACTGCATTTTATGAATAAGTTGCTCGGGATTTGGATTGCTAATTACGAATCCATTACCGAATACGAATCGCTCTCTATTAGAATAATTGTTTCCATTTTCAGGGTGAAAAATTTATTGTCTTACGTAGTGTTGCTTTCAATCTTTTGCGTACAAGAGCAATATGCATAGACTTTCATGAGCCCAACCAGTTTGTATAAACATTAAAATCAGTGAAACTAGCCAAAAGTGCTGCAAATAACTACACGAGGCTCTTGTTTTTCGTTCCCACGGTTACGCGGAAGAGTTTTCTTGGAAAATTCAATGTGAATTAAAGATAAAAACCAAATGCCTAACATCGATAAGGATGATGAGCATTCAAATGATCTGAAAGTTTTTGGATGAATTAATTGAGTTGTGGGTTATATTAAGAAATTTTTTCGGAAAAATTTTTTCGGTACGTCTGATGCACTCCACTACACATTCTGCACGACTTTATCCATGTACCATTGAGAATCGCATCACAAGGGGCTACTTCTTGAAAAATTAATGTCGTTACTGTTCACAAAAGCTGCCTGCAAATAAATATCGAAGTTCTTAAATGCTAAGATTTTGTAACTTCAACATCAAAATTCCATTGAGGTACAAAAAATACTTCCCATTGCATTGTTATTCTTCACAGATAGGAAGACAGTTGTACACAGCGTGCTTTGGAATACCTCGGTTTTACCAACTGTACTTCGATAGAACGGATCGCAGAGCACAAAGGGTTTAGCTATTGTACAGGTACAATAATTCTAGGGCAGACTCCACACTCCGCCGTCCGTATCCACGCTTTAAATTCAGATTCAAAATGAATACATGATAACTTTTTTTTAAAGCAGAAATCGGGTTCTATATTTTTTATGCACTTTAGGATCATGGCTTACACAAAAGGGTAAACCGGTAATAAAAAACAGTATTGGTTTCTTTCCCCAGTTTATTTCTTATAAACCGATGTAGCTTGTGTTAATTTATGAGCGAATTAATGCTTTCATAGTTCATAAAAACAAGATCCATGTTTTATTTTGCTCCTTTGAGCTGATGATGAGATTTCTCGTGAAACGTTCATTCTAATAAACATATTGGACTTTACCCGCCTTTTTAAATTTCCTGACTAACTGGTGTTCTCGCCAGCTAAAAAGATTAAAAGCGTTTCGTAGAAATTGTGATAAACAAACTGGTATTGTTCAGTTACACTGCGAGTGTAAAACAATATCAGAGATGGTGAAGATATAGAAAGCGTCATAGGTTTCGGTTTGCCATATTTTGCGTAAGTTAGACGAACTTAGAACTATCCCTGTATTGTCCCTGAATCGGCCAGCCACGAACATTTCTCTAAGTTATTGTTATCAAATTCTCTCGCGCCAGAGCAAAACGAACTGCAAAATAGTGACAGCGGACGTTACCAGAAAATTGAATGAGCGAGATAAATACATGGACCATTATGGATCAAGATTTGACTCAGTCTCTATTAAGGTGCAGGTGGGTCAACAATTTACAGACCTCAACAAGGAAAACGAATGGTTTCTCTTTTAGAACAATTCCTAAAAATATCAAAAAGGGGATGCACAAATGCAAATGACATAGCGTTATACTGTATAATGCCAAAGTTTTCACTGTTCAATTTGCTCAATTTAATGGTTCAATTCTGTGAATGGCAGGATGCTGAGAAAGTTCTTTGCGGTAAGTTCCTTCCTGAGAGCAGTTTTCAAACAATCCGCTGTCGTCATGCTGTGGGCAGCCATTTCTAAAGTTTTAAATCTCTAATTACGTTTGCTCAGAGAAATTCAAAAGTGTACCCAAGTTCATACGTCGAACACAGTTTAACTCCTGCAATTAATTAAACAACTAGAAAACATTTTGATCCAAGCCATTCACTTTTCTGCAACACAACGCATCGCCTGACACCTCAAACGGGGCACAAAAGAGGCGTCAAGAAAGTTTTCTGAGATTTTGAAGCACGCAAGTACTCCTCCCCTCAGCTACCTGATCTCAACCCAACGGAGTTTTGTGTTTGTTTCATTTTAGATTCTAATGAATCAGCAACCGAAGTCAGCTGCCGTCATCCTTTCTCACAGCAACCGAAGCTCAGACGCCCTTCTTCTAGGAGGCAGCGGAGACAATTTACGAAGATATGCTACGTAATGTGGCACACAGTTTTTGAAGCAAACGCGACCGGCTGGTTTCTACTAGAGGAGGATATATCGAATAACAATTATTCTTAATTTAGATTAAGTCCTTTAGAAAGCTCGTCAGCTTCTTATCATTTAAAGAAAAATGTGTATGTTATATTTGATGGCCCAAGGACTTAGTTTGCATCTTGTAGGTGTGCGGCAAATGGTAATTATGAATTTAATGGAAACTTGCAAAAATTCACTCATTCGAACAAGCACCCACTGTACCTATAAAGTTTGTGAGTATCTGTAAAAAACGATTGTAATAAATATAAGACCGTGTTTCAAATTTTCCAGCTGCCAGTTTTGTTATCAAGTTTCTGATTGAAGGTCGGAGCGCTGCCTTCTGCCCAAGCAGTTAATTAGGATTGGGTTGAGCCTCAGTTGGATAAGTCCTGTTTCTCTTTCCAGTACTGCTCTAACTTAGCCTAACTATGTCGTGAATGAACGTGTAATTCTGTTAGTCAGAGCTTAACCTGAGAGATTTACGAAAGCTTGAGCTCGCATGAAAATGAACTAAGCCAGGAAAGGCAAGGGCTGACTTTGGCTGTCTTGTTCAGGAGCGGGATGATGGTGGACTGCCAGGCACGCAGCCTTGAATTCTCATTACTGAAGAGAAAGGATAATGCAGCTGCCGTCTAACAGCGAATCGTAAAAAAATGCTTGACGGGCGAGTCTTGTTGCTTCCCTGAAGAAGTAGAACAATGAGACTCGAGCGCTGCAACCACGTGGCTTTTCTTGAGAATACACATCGTGTAGTTTGCAGTCACCTTACTGAAACGCCATATTTGTTTAGAAATTGTGTTCAATAGAAAATAATAGGGGGAACTGTAGCTTCGAAAAACTTTTATGGCAGAGTCGGCATGAAACGGCGAAAGTTAGAACGACGCTTCAGCTGTCGAACAATTGTACAAAGGAATGCTCTCTGAGTGCAGTTGCTTCCACGTTCATGACATTGTCGTGGATTCATTGCGCACTGCGCTGAGGTGAATAAGGTCAGTGCAAAATCTAGGAAGTATATTTAAATCTAATTCAGTGTATTCTGCACAATAGCAGGATAAATTAAATGAAGTCAAAACGAAAAACATGGAACGTAATAGATGAAAAGCAATGTGAGAATTGCAGTGCAGCATCGGCAATTAATAAGCGTGAAGCCAACGCTAAGTTAATGATAAGTTGTTGGGGGAATACTAGACGCCTGTGTGTTTATCTTAAAATACTGAAGGCAATGGAATTGGAGAGATTGTAATGGGTAGCTCATCAATCACAAAGTTTAGCAAAAACACTTTTCAACTATTATCATATCTTGGTTTTGAAATTTCGTAAGGGAAGACAGGTTTGAGAAAGTTCTCCCTCAAAGCACAAACTCTGAGGACGCACAACGCGTTGTGTTGTGTGTAATCAAAGTTGCAGAATACAGAGCGGAGTGTGATCAACATATTCTAATGGTGCAGAAAAACGGCACCATAAAAAGTGCATGTGCCTTTGTCGCTTCATTGGAGGGAATTCACATCCCTATCTGAATAATGAGTTGGTGCTGAGTTACATAAATATTATGAACAAATCGATACTACGTAAAGATTTTCCTGATTTCCTAGTGACGCTGTAAATTGGAGCGTGCGGTAAACTTGACCACGTCAACTGAATGCTCTACTACGCGTCCTCACTTATTTGTGACCCTGAGTGAGATCAGCGCAGATGGCTTGAGAAGCTGTAAAATAAACAAAGCATTTCTCTTTTCTGTCACGGACTTTTCTTGCTTCGATTCTGTCGCATTCCTTCGGACATTTCGTGAACAATTTTCGCAGAGTTCTGAGCTGCAGAAACGGATCGAGCTTGGCCTTTGGAGCCCTTTGAGGAGAGCGTTGTCAAACATTAGGAGTAAACTAATCTTAACTATGCAGTGCAATGCAATTTTTGATTATTTGGTTAATAATTTCAGATAATTTTAATTCATGTGTATAAAATATCCTATATTAAAAAATATAAATGTAAATCTTCTAAAAATTGGGTGTCTGACTACGTCCTGTCGGTGGCACACTCATTTGCAACCTCTTATGTCGATGCCAACGTGTAGTCGGCTCGCACTGTTCAACGTTCCTCAGACACCTCTCTAACCCAACCACGCACCCACGTCTTAGCTCTGTTCAGCCTGTCGTCGCCTCCATTACGTCCCGCCTAAGCCGTGGAACCATGGAGCACATGCTCCATGCTCCAGCACATGCCACCTAGGCATGTGCTGCTAGTCCCGCAAGTGCCTCGCCGGCCGGAGGCGCGTTCGCTAAAGGGCGCTGGAGCCGGTCGTCCGCGTCTCGTCACGTCTTGCGCCGTGTCTACTAGAGACCTTAGTTTGGCACCTGGGACGTCGTCTCTCCGCTGCTCTACTTGCGAGCCCAAGGGATGTGTCGGACGCGGTGAGTGTGCTGACGCAATGGGCGCTTTTGTCAGACACCCTTGTCCGTAGGTCAAAGAAATTATTTCTTGGGAAACATCCCGTTTCTAGGTCCTTTTATCAAAAATTACCGCAGCCTAATTGAACTTGTTCGTTAAAACATTAAACGTGAACTTGTTCGTTAAACATTATGCTTGAACTTGTTCGTTAAACATTAGACTTGAACTGGTTCGTTAAACATTATACTTGAACTTGTTCGTTAAACATTAAACTTGAACTTGTTCGTTAAACATTAAACTTGAACTTGTTCGTTAGACATTAAACTTGAACTCGTTCGTTAAACATTAAACTTGAACTTGTTCGTAAAACATTAAACTTGAACTTGTTCGTTAAACATTAAACTTGAAATTGTTCGTTAAACATTAAACTTGAAATTGTTCGTTAAACATTAAACTTGAACTTGTTCGTTAAACATTAAACTTGAACTTGTTCGTTAAAACATTAAACTTGAACTTATGCTTTCATGATCTTCAGATGGCTGCTATTGGGGAGGCCGTAAGTGGGCTGCCGCCGGAAGCGCCGCGCCCGGCGTGTTGCATCGCTGCATGCTCAATCCGCCGGCTTTGTATCTACGAACCCTAAAATTCCTAGCTTAAATCAAATCTGCAAACTTCCTTTGCCTTCTTTGCTGGATTTATTTACGTCATCGCTGATGTGTAAACACCCGTTATAAATTAAATTCATTTTGATTCGGGTTAAACAATAAATTTGAATAACTTGAAACTGTTACAATTTTCCCCACTCGGTTTTTTCAATATCATGTGTTGTCGCTCATGCTCAATTGAATTCATGTGATGTCGCTCAATTTTTACGCTCATGCAGGAAAAATTGAACCAAATTCAAGATATAGAACAATTTTTTCAAAGCAGAAGATATCCATGGTGGAATCTTCAACCACTAATGATTTACGTATTAATTTTTTGGTTACCTCTAGCGTCTTACTTTAACACTTCTGCCACATCCACACGCTGTAGCTTAGGATCAAAAATATTTTGAAGCATAAGCTGAGAGCCGAAGAAGATACTTAAAATTAAAATTTTCCGTTTCCTAAATACAAACACACAACAACACCACTGTCATATTCTAGTCACCGTCTGTTTTAACTAAGCCATTTATCATTGTACAATCCTCCAAATGGATCCCGCGTTTTGAGGAATCTGTAGAAATAGGGACTTTTGCTGCTATAGGAAGTGTGAGAGGCCAGGCACATCCTGTGAAAAAATGAAATTCGTACGTTCGCTCGTTCGCGCGCTACGGGGGTTTGAAGAATGGGGGGGGAGGGGAGGGGGAAGTGGTATTTTATCATGTTACACCTCCCCCTTGACACTCTCTTCACTGCGCGACGTTGCTATGTCATCTTCTATGTCGATATATTATTGTATAATGATTTCAGGGGTCTAACATGAAACAAAAATTCTAAAATAATATTAATTACGTTTCTTTATTTTGTTTAAGTTTCTTTGTTTTGTTTATACTGAAAACTTAGGAATGTGGGGTTTCAAAATGCTTCTTCTCCTATAATTTTCAAGCTATTGTAATAATTTTGGTGTCATTGTATGCAGAAAGACCAGCGCTTTTCAAAAAACTAAATGGTTTTTCAAAATTAATTGTTTTTCAAAAGTCATGACGTCATAAATTCGCATTTTTTCGAAAATTAAGTTTGCTCTCAAAATTTTTCCTTTTTTTATTTAAAACTGGAAATTTGGGAAAAAGCATTTAAGTTTTTGGGATGTACACGCTTTTCTGCATCCAATGAAACCAAAATCATTACTGTAGCTCAAAAACTGTCGGACAAGAAGCATTTTGAAAACCACCTTTAAAATTTCGTTTTCAATAATTTCCCATTTTTATTTCAAGAAAATCGCATTTTTTCATAGATAATAAATGATTTTAAATTGCATTTCCAATCAGTACACTAAATTTCATTGCTCTAGGTTCAATGATAATAAAAAGATCTATAAGGGGTCCTCTCCTTAAATATTCTTTAATTTTTATAAAATACTTGCAGCGAAAAATTAAGTCATGCATTTTTCGCAATCTATGTTCTCATTGAATGGTTCACTCTAATAAAGTAATAACGCTTCTAGATTCCTGTGCTAGTTAGTTCTAGATTAGTTAAATAGAAGCTTTTACGGGCTTATGAATTTAAAAAGCTACAAGTACACCTATCATCAATTTACAGGCGCTAACGATTATGGATCATTTTTGACTGAAATCTTAATGTCATTAAATACCAATGGATAAAAAAACATCGACTGAAATAGTCATCATATAAACTAAAAAGCCATCAGAGTAAAAATATTGTCATGGAAACAGTGGCTATCACCAGCAACGGAAAATTAATAGCCAATCTTTTCAGCTGAGCTTTTTTGTGCCCCTGACAGCTGGACTTGCCAGCTGGTGGCAGCGGGTCATGTGTGACTTGTGCGCTCTACTTTCGTGTGCTGATACGGTCATAAAGTCGCACCTGTCGAGGGATATAACGGCACACACAGCTGGCAGGACAACAATGGATATATATTTAAATTTCGTGTTTGGGACGTGAATGAAAAGCTCCAAGACAAACGATCATTCAAATCTGGAAAGAAACTAAAAAGCATACTCTCGTTAGGGGAAAATGGTCTTGCCAGCGGGGGTCACAGAGAGGCACTTAGGATAATGCTGGATCTATGCCGCTCTGTGGGGCAGCACCGCACTTATTCGCTCAAGAAAAATCACTCTGCAGTCCTTCATCAAGAGGGCATCTAAAATTATGTGTACCTATCATATACTTTGTTTTATTCAAGTGTACGATTTTCCGCCAGATTCCGAAAATGGGATATTGTGTTTTTTACAGGTAATTTCATTCTATGAGCCGTACTAAGATTCCTTTTCTTAAATCAGGAATGAGACAATGGTTATGATGTGTTTGCTGTATTTCTAATACTTCTCACTCCCTTTTAATAAGTGAAATGCCTTGGATCGTCACTCCTGCAAAGCTTTGCCGAGCCTGCTGGAACAAATGGAGCTCATAACGTCCATTGGTGGTCAATGGGAATAAATTTCAGGGCTTGATTGGTGTGAGCAAGGCTTACAAATGTACAGCGCAATTCTTGCGCCAGTAGTCTTCCTGCTTATTCATTGATTTTCTTATTCCTTCAATCTAATATGTATTTTCCATATCTTGATGGTAGTGTTTTGGCTTGAACTTGCGTTTCAGCACTTATACCTACCTCTCGATAAAACATAAGGAACAAATATAAGTAAAACTCTCTTTAAAATGCACAATTATTGTAGTGGATCACCATGGAGCATAATAAGAAAACTTAAGTAAAACAGTAAGTACTCACGCACTGTAAAATCGAATTTACGTTTGAGCTACCACTAGGGATCCATGAGGCAAGGTACTGACTAAAGGTTTTGATTGACAAATTTCTGTTATCGCTTGCGAGCCAAGCATACATGGACGTGCTGACATGCAAATTAAAATAACATTCCTGGTATATCCAAGCGTGCATTTAACTATAAATCAGAACGCTCTATAAGTTGTTCAGCAGTACTGTAAATATTTAGTTTTGGGCAACACACACTTGGGTCAATTTCATGCCTGTGCCCGAACTTGAAGAAAAATAGTTCGAATGCTACCAATCTATACTGAAGACTTTCTTGCCTGCGCTGAAGGTTGCAATTCTTCACTACTGACAGAAGGCTGTTCAATCGATGCGAGTATCATTCATTACGGTTCGGAAGCGCTGCTTGGTATGGGGGATGAAACGCTATGGTGCATTTACCGGCATAGCTACTGAATTGCAGAGCTGTCATCTTACAATTCTGCTGAATGTCTGTCCTACTGACACTTCTGCTCATTATCATGGCTTCAGAAGTATTCTCTTACTGAATATCAGTGCTAATTACCTGCTACCTACTATGCACTGTAGCTGAATTTCAGTGCAACTGAAATGTAAAAGTGCTAAATGTCAATGTCACAGATATACACATTAGTGCTGAATATCAGGGGCAGCGGATAGCCTCATTTGCTGAATTCCAGTGTTGCCAAAAGGTACTGATGCTAGCTCGGACCAGCTCCATCTAGCTGCTGAAGTCTGCTCGTTCATAGAAAATTCGGTGACGAGCTATGCATAATGCGACATCGATGGCCTGAGCCAGCGAGTCACTCTTTGATGCACAGTCACCACCATGCTTGGGGTGCTTGCTATTACCATCGCTCAGTCAGCCTCATAATGATTAGTATCGTAATTAACTGTTTTTGTGGCGATGTATTCATTCATCTTTTTGATCAACAATCTACAGTTTCCAAGTCAAGAGTTGATCGCCTTGATCAAAAAGCTTTGGTGTGAACTCCATGTACAGTAGAGATTCATTATCGTAATTAAAAGACATCACTGCGAAATCAAGAGTCCATCATTTGCCATTCTAAAGCAGTGAAGTCGTTGTTAGTTCAAACATACCAGTATAATACCAGCTAGTTCGAACATACCACTGTGATGTGTGGTGATATGGATTATGAACTCTGGACATCGCAATCGTCTGCCATCATCGCTGTTTCCAAAGTGTGTCATTCAAACAAACAGAGATGATCATTTCGATGTGTAGGGATCATCACCATGAAGCACATGCAGGACATTACGCGGCGTGTTGCGTATTCAGTAATAGTTGCCGTTCAAGCAGCATCGAATCCATCACTCAGGTTAATTGCCAGCGGTGATACAATTATTACGCTCTGGTCCCTCCTGTTTTTTCTCTTTTTTTGTTTGTTTTCTCTTAGTTTATGTGGGTAACACACTATAAATTAAAATTAATTTTTGAATTGTTTGCGATAATCCAGGAAATATCTGGAAATTACGGCTGTCAAGAATCAGAGAGGCCACGTTTGGCTACGAGCACGGTTATCACTCCCAACGAGCACGGTTCCCAGTTGTTAGCCTCTAGAACGAAATGAACGGTACACAATGCATAACATGTAACATTGGTTGACGCTGCAGAATCATTCGTGAGTTAATGATGCAGAAGCATGGGTGTCAGGAAGCGTAGCAGGAATAATTGAACTTTTAGACAGCAGTATTGTGGAGGGAAAAGACTTTCAAAAATGTATTTCAAAAACACTGCTTGACCATCAAAGGACTATGAGCCTGATGAAACGTGGAACACGGCCTAGGAAGATCAATTAGGCCGTCACGAGAATCATTAAGGAAGCAAGGAGCTCAATAATGATGTCCATGATGTTTTTCTAACAAATGTTGAGAAAATCTCAAAGAAAGCAGATGACAGTTCGCTGAAAATTGTTAGTGGTTATCATACAACTATATACTTCTCCGAAATAAGAATAGATGTCTTGTAAAATTAAACATGAATAGAACAAAAGAACAACAACATGAACAACATGAATATGCTGCTTTGGAAATGAACTCTCATGCACCCATCAAACATTTTTCAATGGTTTACTCAACGATGGTTCCGGAATATATCTTCATCCCAAATTGGAAACACTATGCTGGATGATAGCAGAAGTTTTTCTTCGAATACTGAGATGGTTAACCATAAATCCTGGAATTTGGATTCAAAAATATTATCTACGTAAATTTAAACCGTCTCAAGTTCTGAATCAGCCGGTAGTAGGATCAGAATCTGCTTAAAATTGGTACTAATGCAATCGCGGCATCAGATGGAGGCCCCATAACCCGGCAATGGAGGCAGTAATGCGTACAGGACGGTCGAGAAGGCGCATAGAGGCGTACGCTACCGTGCGCCACCAGCTTCAGTTCAAGCTGAACTCCCACGGAATGAAGAGTGACTGCGTCATGCGTAGCTCCTTAGTGGTCGCACCGCGCGGCGCTTCTGTGACTCGCTCGTGTGCCGCGTTCAGCTTTTATCGAGGGCATAATGAAGTGAGAAGTTCATTCATTTGATGCCGTGGGTCTCATGAGTGCATAGGCGGTAGCTGTCGCATACGCAGGAAAGAAATTTCAGTGAAGTTAGATATTGTAGACTGTTTGCAGTTCTGAAAGGTCGTCGAGAATTCAGCTAATCTATAAGGCATACATTCCTGTTTAGTGTTCTGAAATGTAACGGTGATGCTGCTGAGGTGCTACATTACCAGGCACAAAACTGTTGTGCGTGGCGACACGATGCTCGAAATCAGCGCTTTCTACGGGCTATACAAATCATGTATTGTATTATGCATTGAATATTCAGCTTGTGATGAGTGAAGTATGCCTTACGTCATATCTAGTTTGATGTACATCATTTTATCAACGAACACTAACAAACGACTGAAGTGTAAATGTGTTTTCAAGAACGCAAGTACACTGATTGTATCATTATTAACACGAATAAATATTATTCCAGTGGACTAAATTGACATTCAAAGTTTTAGAAAAATATTCTACCTTACTGGAAACATTTTTAAATTTAAAGTATAATATCTTGCGCTCTACTAACGGATGTTTCTTCAAATCATTTGTGGAAAAAGTAGCTAAAAACTTTGTGTTTTACCAAGACAAAATTCAAGCTACGTAATTTTCGTGAAATAATCGTCTGTGTAAGTGTATAAAATGATCATCGAAAAATTCCTGATCAGAATGTGAAGTGGGCCGCTTGGAACACACGCCCAAATGCATCATATGATGGTCGCCGTATGAGGATTGTAGTGGCAATTCACTCCGTAAAATCACGTTCAAATAGCCGGATTCATCGTCAGAACGGGTTTGAAATAATTAAATTTTAATTAAATAAATTAAGCCTATCAGAGATATCAGTGGTAATCGGTGCACACTTCGATGGCTGAAGTATTTGTTTGTAGTCAACTGCTGATGAGATGCGCGTCAAGCGTCTAGATTGACTTTTTTTAAATCAAGAAATATTGTCAGCGAAATAAAGAACCAAAGGTTCGCTCAATCTTAATTTTCTAAAGTTTCTGAACTTTTTGAGAGGATGAATCCCAAAATATACGGCAATGAAAAACTTCGAGACAAAGACAGGACTGATACTAAACAAAGAAGGAAACATCTTTAAAATGGAGCTAATGCAAATAAGAAGTTTGTAGCAAGTATTTCGCTTCTAGCTCATGCAGCGTATAAGTGGATGATGTTTTTTAGCGGACAGTTTCAGAGTTACCGGGATGTTTAACATGCTATAGTTTATCGGAGAAATTAGAAAATATAAAGTGCAAGATGCTCATTGTTCTCACATAGGTCGTTCATCAGCTAATAATTCCTTATGGGAGGAGGAAGTTGTTTGCCCAGGCGCCGCTGCGCGTACGCCATCGTTCAACATGCCCAATTTGACCACTTCTCAAAGTATAATGTAACCAAGACATTTACTATTAATGTAGAGTATCGTTATTTTTTACAATAACTTAGATGGGAATTATGTAATGTTTAAACCAATAATTGAGATTAAAATGCTCGTTTCACTTTCATAACATTGAATTATGAAAGCAAAGGAAGCTAAGCAATAGCAATGATAATTCTTTTCGGAACTGTCTACATATCTTGGGGAAAAATGGCCATTTCAAGATGGCGAAGCAGTTAGTCATTCAATGTGCGATTTTTACGGATATTTTCTTTAAATATGATTGACGATTACACGCTTAAAAATAATTTTTCTCTAAAAATCCTTCATCGTAGAATGTGGCCGCTTTAGAATACTGTAAAAAAAAACATGCTTAACTTCTGTCGTGCCTTTAAGAAAAGTTTAGGAAAACGTAACAACGGATAACGGTGCTTATGCTCTCTTCAACGAAATTTAACTTTCAAATACACATAATGAGTGTTTTCAGTTTGGTAGTCTGGAAAACTTACTGTGTCGCTGAGTAATTTATTGTCTAAATGAAGCCGTTGCAAATGGTAGAACTTGAAAAATTTCCAGCTGGGATTCGATAACATAGCATTTTATTAGTGTGCTGCTCCATTAATTATTGCGAAATTCAAACCCTGGGACATTTAGTGTAGCGTCGTGGCTCGTGAGAGGCCTCGCTGCGTTAGTTAAGAAATTAGGTCACGTAACATATGAAATTAAAAAATTTTGCATGAACAAGAAAGAGATTTCCATTCCAAAGAAAAAAGTGTCGTGTTAGCTTCATCGCAAGCGACGCCGCAAAGTTTCTCAAAAATTTTGGTATTTGAACAGGAAAATGCAGGTTCATAATTGAGGGCACGGAAAACTACTTTTGCATAAATTTATTCCGAATTAATACAGCCATACTGCACGAAAGTTCACCCTGAGACTGGGCAGCGCTCAGCGCATTCCAGAAAATAGTTTGACTCAAAAATTTTCAGGATTGGAATTTATAAAAATTTGTGCATTTGAATTCTGCTTGATAAAAGCCACAAAAACAGTTTGTCGTAGGTTGATAACTTGGACTTATTTTAACATTCATTCTGTCGCGAAATCTGTTCGCAGCCAAACTGAACTAACCAGGTTAGTTTGAAAAATAATCAATGTGGAAAATTTCAGAGTTGTCATGTACATTGCATGTATATTTCCAGCAAATAAAACAAGCAGAAACGAGAGCAACGTAGCAATAGTTAGAGTTTAGGATGAAAATCGTTTTCTATAACAAATTCATGACGGTCGGCATGCGACATCGCTTAACAATAAATTTTCATTCCTAAGGTTACTGAACAATTTGTCCAGCGAGGAAAGCTATAGCACTTAATTTGTCTTATTTCGTTCATAGTTGCTTTACCAAAAATTTGAAACATGTCTCGTAACAAATTTCAGTAGTAGTAGGTTGTATGCACGTCAAATTTATGTAACCATGTCAAATGTGCAGCTTTACATGTGCACTCTTTGACATTTTTGAATTAGCGGCAACTACTTTACAGTTGGTTAATTGGCCCCCTGTGTGATATATAGGAATGATTTTGTAGAAAATCATGTAGATTGACCGCAAATGTTTGCAGCATTCAAACCAGCAAATATTCCTAGATAACAGTCTCAGTTATTCATATGCCTGGCATCTTCTTCGATACAAGAAAAGTAAAACGAAAGAATTATATTCTACGCTTGGGACCGAGACATTTTCAGTCATTCGTCGCTGCCGTTCCTGACATTCGCGGTTTTTGTGCCTCATGCTGCATCTGTGCAACTTTTCCGGGAAGTCGTGTCGAATGTTGAATATTTGCCTCATGTAACAAGACGTTGCACTTTAGTTTCTGTGTTACTTTAGTTGTTCAATTTCAGAAAAATTCAAAATCTACGCATAGCATTTGAGGAGTTTTCAATTTCAGTTTTTTTTCACTCTGTACGCATTGTGACACCGTGAACATATCCACATGAATCAATTAAACATCTTTCTTTTATTCCCTTTCATTGAAAGCAGTCTCAATTTAGAGTGTGTGCATGTGGCTTCAGTTTGGCACTCTGTATTATACGATTGAAGTTAAGTCTTGACTCTAATATTCTCGTGTAATCTCTATTTCATTGCTCCTTTACCATAACATCTGCAATGAACACAGTGGCTCTACACGACGTTTTAAGTAATGCAAACTCGATTGCAGGCCTTGAAAAGATTTAAGCCTTGATCTATTTAGGATTAATGAGTTGGAAGCGATGATGCCCATATCTACACATATATATATACATAGATCTGAAATTTTAGGGTTAACGCTCGGAAAATTCTTTCCACATTTGCTGTACAGTGACCCTTGAAAAACCAAAATAACGGGAACTTTGTTTTCAATAACGTCTGAGTGTTCGATGATATTTTGGAAATAGATACAGAGATATTTCAGTTTCAGTGAGGTAGAATCTTCCCTCCCATTTTTATATTTTACAGCCTCAATTCGAGTGGGCATTTCTGTGACATAAAAATTCTTTTGGCTCAAAGCTCTTTTGATCACTTTTACATTGCATTCCCCGTACTCTGAAATCCGATAGTCAACGTTCCCTGCAATTCACGCTTACCGTACTCTACATTCATCGTACTCCACGTTCGCCGAACTTTACATCGACCGTACTACAGTTACCCACATCACAAGCGCATCTTTTCATATGGCATCTGACGCTCAATCTCGTCAGATAGTTCACTTCGATAAGGGTGCTGTGAAAAACTGCGTCGGTGAATGGAACTTTGTAGGTGGTTGTAACTTCACAAAGCGGATGAATTTTGAATCTTGAGTATATATCTTGATAACAAATCTCTGTTATGACATTCCAAGAGCATTTGGTCTATCCCATGCCTCGCATAATTACTCCAACATCCTGTGAGCTGAGTAAACAATTTTCGATCTATCTGTTCTTCTGGGCTTTAATAATTCAATTTGAATGTGTGTATTTTCCGTCATGGATACTCGCTAAACAACCATTTTGAGACAAATTAAGCCCTCGCTCAAATATTAAACGTATGAGAGCGCTATGACTGTATGAGAATTATGTCGTGTCAAGAAAAAATTGTGTACACATTTCTTCTTAAGTGAACTCGACAGAAAATAATATAAAGTCGACTGCAGCGAATGTTGCAAATACATCTTCTCGATGAGGATTAAAATTTTAAGATTAAGCACTTAAAACGCTTGTTCAAGATTGATCAGGTGTTTTAAAAAGCGATGGAAGTGCAAATCCTATTTTAAGTGTTTTATATTGTCTGATCTAAAGTCAAATCCTAGTCATTTGTCTCACTCTAGCTCAACGCAAACCACACAGGACGCACAGGTATAGAATGCAACATGTCGCTTACAATAGACTAAAATGCGCGTTGACAATTTAGCTACAAGACAGATAAATAGGTTAACAGTGAAATATATTTATTTCGCTTACACATGAATCATACTCACTTTCGTAAGATGAGAGATTCGTTCAGTATCCTGACGTGAAGCTCATTCTCGTGCACCGACGTCGCTTGAGAAGTGATTCTCGCTGGCAATGCAGACTTGTGAAGACAGCGTTTCCGGGATAAATGTACCTCAAATATGAGCGAATTCCGTGAAACGCTGATGAACTTCTCCCATTAGCAACTGATGTTGAGAGAATAGACAGAAGTTACTCAATTAGTTTAATGGATTTCGGCGTAGCGAAAATGAACTTCAATTAATACAGTGACTTCAAAGTTGGGATGTTGACTTTCCCAATAGCTGTCGCTAAATCGCGCAGTGTTCATAAACGGTGCATACCATTCCGTCATATTCCTTCGGAGGTAGAGCGACTTTATTGAAAGAACCGTATCAGTGCTAAAGAAAACTCCTCGAAGTCTTCTACTTCCGGCGTTGTAATAATAATGCACAAATTAATCGCTGTTGTTGCCTGATTCTTATTGTTTCATCATTGAACGTATGAGATAGAATCAAACCCGATACTCACGAGATTCCTTCGCTTCCAATGTAAAATGCAGAGATAACCTTTAAGGAATTTTAATGACGTGCAGCACATAGGGGACTTTTGAAGACCTGCGGTACATAGAAGACTTTAAATGACTCGCAGAACCTAGGTGGATTGGCCACTCGGCCACCAGGACCGCACAAATTGTACGTACTCTTTCTTAATAAAATAACACAGCAAATGAACTGATAATATCTGACATATACAGGTTAAAGAAATAATTTCAATAAATGAACTATAAAAGCCATACTGAAGAAGCGTAGTAACGAATCTTAGAAATCGTAACTTCATAGAAAGATTTTCTTGATGTTTTTCAGGAAATAAGAAGAAGTAGTATAAATCTTAGCGCATTTTCAACATTTTTCAGTGTACATTTTTAAACTGGTTGGCCATCACAAAGTTCAACATCAATGAAAAGCTAAACTTGTGTTAAAGTAGTTAGAACTTAATTCTGTGAGATATAATCCACCGATTTCCTTTTCTTCTAAAGCATTTGTGTGTATTAATTGCATGAAGTATAATAAGTTCAGAAAAAATGCCAATCTTTCGCCCTTCGAGTTCACGTTTTGTTTCAAATTAAATTATCCCAACAGGGATTGTAATTGTAAATCGTATATAGCTGAAACTAAACGTACTTAATTTCTTTTGCGCGAGTACATGTATGTGTGCATAAATAAGAGGCAAAACATCTTTCATGCAGTGAATCCAAAACGAATGATATAGATGAGATGTGAAAACTCATAACTTCAGGAGCTTGATACAAGCAAAGTAAGCTGGGAGATCTGATCATATTTTGATGATTAAAGTGTTATATACCGAGTTTAACTTTTCATTAATCATCATCGTTTTTATTTAAACAATTCTGCTCTGATAGTTAGAGCATTTTTTTGGAGCTTTCATTATAATTTTATTCAGTCGATTGAGCGTCAACGTCAGTCTATTTGATGCAGTTCAGCAGCTGTCGTCATCGAAGGTAAATCTGCATGGAACATCTCACCCACGCTCACATGCGCGCAAGTTTCGGACTTGCATTCACAAAACTCGATTCAAAGCAACAACGCTGTTTCGAGGTTTAGTCGTTTATCAGTTTTTTTAAAATTACAAAACACATTTATTGCGTCTGTTGGCGTTTGCGGATAAGGAGTCGGAAGAAT
>JACJUY010000766.1:159146-189159 GCA_014220935.1 Platorchestia sp. MABIK | reverse complement strand
AAAACTTTCGATACAGGAGTCAGTGTTCCCCCTAACGCGGGCTGCAAGCCTGAGGTACACACGGTACGTCTGAAGCTCGAGCCCCAACTCAACGTGGTGCACTTCCCCACCTGCGTCCGCCTCCCCAGGTGCGGGGGTTGCTGCGCCGGCCATCTTCTCGCCTGCAGACCTGTTGAAGTCAAGCCCGTCAAACTCAAGGCAAGGGGCGTCATTTGAAATGAAAATATAGCGTCGTAATGAAGGTTTTAGGGATTTTAAAGGCAAGGGGTGCAATTTTGTACGAAAATATTGTATCTTAGTGAAGGTTTTAGGTTCTTTCAAGGCAAAAGGGCGTCATTTTATGTGAAAATATCGCACTTTGATGAAGGATTTAGGTGTTTTCAAAGCAAGAGGCGTCATTTTATTTGAAAATGTTGTTCATGTCTTTTGTTGCTTGAAAGAAACGGGTGTACTTTGGGAGGTAGCCATTCCCTCGTAAAGTCATGGAGTAACTGGAGAAAAAATTAACTAAATAATTATAATTATTCTTTCACGTCGCATGATATTTTTGAGCTCAATTTCAGTGTCACACAAGCGAACCCCAACAGTTGTTTCTATGTTGTATTTGAGCGTGGTTATTCGGCCTGGAACACGTGATCGAAGGAACGCTATGTGTATTTCATCAGCAGAAGTTTGTACTGTACAAAAAGAAAGGAAGAAAATCAGTTCATTTTCAATAAAGATGATATAGAAAACATCATTGGATTTTAAGATATCTTAACATAAAGGTCATCAGTAGATTCACACACGGGTATCGTAATACTCATGTCAGTAGTCGAAACAAATGATTGAGGGAATAGTTTGGAAAAATATATTCCTTTTGTTGCATGATCTAGGTTTGATCAAGATGAGAATAAAAAGTTAATACAAGTTGAGAATAAAAACATAACACCAGTTACGTCCCCGAAAGCAAGAGGCACTGCTCACGATCAGATTCTCAAACATTTCAAGTCCTCATAACAATGCAGGCGGGAGAGATGTTTTTTTAGTGACTTGACTACGCAACGTGCAGTTTTTATCTCCTCACAATCTTCAAATTTAATTTAAAAAAACGGAAACTTTAAGACTTTGGATCGTGAAAAAGTGGAGCGAAGTGTAGCCAAGTCGACAGAAGTACAAACTTTGCCGACGGTACCACTTTCTGAAAATTTGACCCCAAAAAGGAAACATTGGTAACGTTAAATTCTTGTGTCGCAGATCCTGCGCGTAGAGCAAAAGGAGGAGCAAAGCGGACGATCTGCTGACGTAGATTTCTTCGAGGGCCGAAGTCGCCGCAGGCGTCCCCGACCAGAAGGGAACAGGCGACGCAGGGACACTTCTTCAAGGCGAGGAGTGGTCATTTGTTTACGCTTCCCCAACTCAATGTGTCGTGTTCGTGGGGATTAAAGATAGTTTCCTAAATGATCATCATTCATCTCTACGTTACATCAGCGTAGTGTGATGACTTTTTCTAAAATACATTTATGTACAATAATACTATTGATGTGCTCACGACAATGTTTCATGTTCATGTGAGAAAATAATTGTATCGATAAATTCTCTACTTGAACAATTGAAAAGTTTAACTTGATTGTTCAAGTAACCGTCACTTGTTATTCATTTTAGTTGAGGGAATGTTGATTTTTCGTCATTACACTTGGGGAAACCCTCACTCAAAAACTTCCATCCACTTTTCGTTCGCATTAATTCGTTTCCACAATTGGTTGAGTTAGATCTTTCGTCTTTAAAATGGACGTTTTTTAAGGCATTGTGCATATTAACCCCTTATGGTGCATGGGATATGCAAAAGATTTAGGCTTTTTAACATTGTCTATTCCTAGCTATGGGAACTGGTGCTACCATATGGGATACTGTTAGGTCAACTCAGCTATAGACAAACCTTCGGGACTTCTGGCCTTTCACGTCCACTTCACTTCTTTCGGTTTTCACGTCGCCTTTGTTATCTCTTCTTTGATCTTCGTCTTTCTTCCCTCTGTTTCCCCAGCTTGCTGTCTCTATACGCAGGATATTCTGCGTGAGAACACACTTTGTCCATAGATTCCAAGTTTCCTTCGTCCATGCTAAATGATCCCATCTTATTCATTTGTGAAAACATTTGTGCAATGGAGACAGAGCTTTATCCTAACTATCATTAAACTATAGTGCGGATTTTATAAGATCACTTTAAGATCTTTAATTTTGGAAAATCTTTAGGGACGTATTTAGCATACACTATACCGTGTGATGTTTCTTACCCTGATTTATTAGGAATCAGATGTAAATTCTGTAGCGCACATTCATCTCCGAGGTCGAGTGATGTATTTCTTTGATTCCGACGGATGTATATCCTTAATGATGAGTGAGGACGGATGTATATCTTTGATGATGATAGATGCATTTCTTTGACAACGTATGCAATTCTTTGAAAGACGACGGATGTATATCTTTCGGAACGACTGATGCATATCGTTGATGGCGATGGATCTTCGATGAAGACAGATATATATCTTTGATGTCGACGGATGTACTGTATATCTTTGATAACGACGGATGTTCGATGATAAAGGATGTGTTTCTTTGATAACAGATGCATTATTTTGACGACGGATGTATTTCTTTGCTTACGACGGCTGTATGCATATTTGCAGCTACGTGATGGTCGAAGAAGAGGAACACACGGCCTGCTCGTGCCAGTGTCGGGTACAAGAACAAGACTGCAACCCCCTTACGCACTCCTACGTCCAGAGCGACTGTCAGTGTGCCTGCAAGAATAAGTGAGTACTGATCGTATTCAATATTAACTTTTCCACCAGTATTCCCTGGGTAGTTGATCATTTGAGTTAGACGGGCTCATTTTCTGCTACCCTCAACTTCTACGGATAAAAATTATTCAAAATTGAATTAGTAAATCGAAGAACACGACACCTTTGCTCAAGAATAGCTAGGAGCAACTGCGTCTAATTTGTATCCTTTTAAGATAAATATAAATTAATCCTCGATATCAAATAAGGTCTTTTACATTAGGAAATTTTTCAAAAACCAATATGTTGTAGTACAATTCAAGTATCAACTTTTTTGGAAATAAACAATTATTCTTTCTTTTATTTAAATTAGAGAAATACAGAATGCAGCAGGCAATCCTGCATTTTGAGTAGGTTGTGGAAGCCTAAAAATGCAGGGTTGGCTGCCGCACCTTGTATATAAGATGAGAATGCACTGGGTATTCCTGAGACAAAATCAAAGGTAGGGATCAATATTACCTTATCTTCTGCTGCAGTAACTTGAAGCACAGAGGATCCAATAGCAGCTGTTCTAATGAAGATCACTCTACAATAACAATTTAAATAAATAGATGATTTGACTTAGTTTTATTTTTTTGACGACTGAGAAAATGCAAAATCCTTAATTAGCACTGTTGCATAGTTCATTCCTTAAAATTTCTGAACTCCCACCAAAAAATAAAATCCTCAATTAGCATCACCTTATTGTTGAACTAAAATTTCTGGGGCCCCATAAATAATAATCCTCAATTAGCATTGCTTTATAGTTGATTCCTTAATAATTTTGCTAAATGTTTCTGAGCTGTAATAAAAAAATTCTCTAGCAACAATGCTTTACAGTCGATCCCGTTGCAATCTTGAGCTGTAGCAATACCCGTAGCAATACCCATGGGTATAACAATACCCAGATGTGAATGTCAACTTAGGATCTTAATGTTAAGATATTTTAAACACAAATGTTGTACGTTTCATGTATCAACTTTTTTAGAAATGAACTGTTTATCTTTCTTTCTTCATTTTTTTTCTCCCTCTTTCTTTCTCTCTTTCTTTGTTTCATTCTATCTTTCTTCCTTTCTCACTCTCTCTTTCTTGCTTTCATTCATTCTTTTTTTCTCTCTTTCTTTCTTCTTTTCTTTCTTCTTTTCTTTCTTTTTTTCTTCCTTTCTCTCTCTCTCTTTCTTTCGTTGATCCTTCCTTGCTGCGCGCACCAGGGACGAGCAGCAGAAGTGCGAGACGCAGAGCCTCACGCACCACTGGGACACGGACGACTGCGCCTGCTACTGCCGCCACACGGAGCACTGCAGCACGGGGTCTTTCTTCGATCACAAGACTTGCAGGTGAACTAAGCGCCTCGGCACTGCTCAATTCTGGGTGCCGTCGGCAATGTTTTTTGTGTAGTCAGTAATTATTTTTCGTGACGTCTGTTATTATTTTTGTGCCGTCGGTGGCAACTTTTTGTGCCGTCGGTAGTGATTTTTTGTGCCGTCGGCTGCAATTTTTGTGCCGTCGGTAGTAATTTTTGTGCCGTCGGCAGTAATTTTTGTGCCGTCGGCAGTAATTTTTGCGCCGTCGGTAGTAATTTTTGTGCCGTCGGCAGTAATTTTTGTGCCGTCGGTAATAATTTTTGTGCCGTCGGCAGTAATTTTTGTGCCGTCGGTAGCAATTTTAGTGCCGTCGGCAGTAATTTTTGCGCCGTCGGTAGTAATTTTTGTGCCGTCGGTAGTAATTTTTTGTGCCATTGGCGGTAATTTTTGTGCCTTCAATTGATTCCAATGGCTATTTCCTGGTTTCAATGCTTTGATGAGGAAGTAGAAGCGGGCCGTAGAATATACGATCAGGTAATGTGTACGAATATCAACGATATTTTATCGATAATTTTAGGACTTCGAGTGAAAACTAATTGCTTTCAGTGAGATTGAAGAATGTTTCTGACTATTCAACATATATTGATGCTTTCATATTCTTCACCTACCCTAAATTTGTCCAGAAATTATCAGGCATACAACATATATGAAAACTTCAAAGCTTTAATTTTTCCTGACCGGAAAATGATCAGGTTCTCAGGCAATACCGATCTTACAGGTTATCGATTTAACTTAAATAGAAATTAAATTCAAAACAATAAATGGTTGTAGAAGATAACTGTAAAAACCTTCTTAATTTGACCCAATAAATATAGTAAAACGAACAGTTATTTTCTCTCCAGCGTCTCAGTAGCATTTTAGAATACAATTTTAATTTATGTTTCTTTTAAATTCATCTTCTTCTCTCACGACAGCTGCTCGATCATACCTGTACGTGGCCGCTCAGGCGCGAGTGTCCCGCCTAATGCTGGTGAGTAGAGTGTGTGTGTGTGTGTGTTTTAGTGTGTGTGTGGTGTGTGAGAGAATTTATTAATGTGTGTTAATATGTTATGTGAGTGTATGTGAGTGTTTGTATGTGTGTGTGTGTGTCTGTGAGCTTGTGTGCGTGTGTGTGTGTGACCGTGTGCATGTGAACGTATGTGCGTGTTATATGAGCGTATGTGAGTGTGATGTGAGCGTGTGTATGAGCGTGTGTGTGTATGTGTGTGTTATGTGAGCGTGTGTGTGTATGTGTGTGTTATGTGAGCGTGTGTGTGTATGTGTGTGTTATGTGAGCGTGTGTATGTATGTGTGTGTTGTGTGAGCGTGTGTGTGTCCGAGTCCAAGTGCAGACTATGTAGGAACGTTGAAGCCTCTTCATGAATGCATTTCCCGCTTCCAGTTGAAAACGAAAGCGCACACAATGTTTTTTTTCTTCATTAACATGAAGAAAAATTTAGGCTTTCACTTATCTGTTTGACTCGCTTGTGGTACTTTTTCAATAGTTCTTTCATTAAATTTGTTAAAAAAACTTGCACGGGTTTGATATCGATTTATATGAGGATAAAAACTAACTTTTGAAGTAATACAAAAGATGCTGAATAATTTAGACATAAAAGATTCTCAAATTAGTTGAAAAACTCTTTGATCAACATGATAAACCATATGGCAAAAATAAATGAAAGGCCTGTTTATTTTCAATAATATTGATAAATGAAATGTATAACATCAGCTTTTAAATATCTTACGTTAAGATCCTTAGTTGAAATAAACAAATCGTTGTTCGCCACATCTCCTTTCATGATCGTAGGAAATAAAAGGTATTCATGTGATTTTTACTTGCCTACCTTCTTTATAAGTGTTCTGTTCAAAATACCCGTGTGTAGTTACAAAAATCCATATATGTCAATGTTTTGCAAGTTGTGCCTTTTCTGCTTTCCCTCAATATAAAGAAAAGGGCAAGGAAAAAAGAGTGAAGAGTCAATATAATTACGTAATCAATATATAAAATGAATGTTTAGGGTAAACTATCCTCACCAGCCAAGAATTTCTGTAGAAATACAAAGTGCACGAAATTAAACTTTTGTGAAAATGTAAATCAAGAGTTGTATTTCAAAGACTTTTACAGTTTTGATTTACATGTTATATAATTTTGCAGTAGATGTGTCTCGACGTCCCCCTGAACGAGCACCGGTTGTATTCGAGCCCAGCAGGTGGGGGAGCAGCGCAGTCAGGCCGCAGCCACACGGCCGCATTGACTATCCCATGAACCATGGCTTCCACCCAGTGCGTTGAGCTCTGAAAATTTGAGAGAAGTGCATTTAATAACCAAAAGGGGTGATTATTATTTGAATCTAATCTAAGAAACATCTGAATGTGTCGAAGAAATCTAAGAAAAATCTACATCTGTCGAAGATATATCCATGAGACATCTAGATGTGTCAAAGAAATCCAAGAAATATCTAAATGTATCGAAGAAATCATAGAAGCATCTGAATGCGTCGAAGAAATCCAAGACGCATCTAAATGTGTCGAATAAATCCAAGATATATCTGAATGTGTTCAAGAAATCCACGATACAGCTATGTAAATGTGTCGGTGACGTCAGAGAGACATGATTTTTTTGAAAGCAAGATTTGAGAAACAAGAAATTACAAAGTTAGTGTCTGTGTTGATTCAGTCATAGTCTGTCTTGCACTTCACGTAAAGCAGAGTTCAATTGAGGCCCTAGAATCAGACGTTAGTTTGCGACATGTGTAGCGAAAACGATTTATGTATACCACTGTTATGTTAGTCGTATTATTGACGAGTTATGTATACCACTGTTATGTTAGTCGTATTATTAACGAGTTTTGTATACCACTGTTATCTGAGTCGTATTATTAACGAGTTATGTAACCTTCCTGTGTCTAAATGTGAGTCGTAGGTATCGAAAGATGGTGACAACATGGTCAAATGCCTCTACTGGTTGCTGAGAGACACGATTTTCGGAGCCTTCAAATTCTGAAATCGTTTTCTGACGTTTTGAAAAAGCGGTACCAGGTACCATATGATTTTAGGAGTGTCAATCTATTAATCTGTAAAATTGGCTTATTCTAGTCATACAGCGGGCAATTATTTCACTGGAACTCAAATAAACAAAACTCATGTGATCGATCTCCGCCTACGAATCATGTGAAGTCATTGATTCCATAGCAGTAGCTTAATGACTTTAAGCTTTGTCCCGCAATGAAACCGTAACTCTACCAAATTCGAAAAAGATTACCTGCATTTTCTGAAGTGTTCTAGGTACAGTGTCACACAACACACATATTGTACTCTTTCACGTACAACACAAATGTGCTGTACGGTAGCATGTCATGTCCCCATATAGCAGCTGTGCATGCTCTTTAGTATGTTCTTTTTAGTACGTAGGCGTAGCACATAAGAAGTTATTTGGAGCACTTCAAAGTATACGTATATGTGTAAGAGTACTTCAACATATACACCCTGTTTATGGGAGTACTTCTACTTATAAATCATATTGTTTTGGAGTACTTCAACATTAATATCATGTTAATGGCGCCACTATAACATTTGCATGTTGAAAATATTACCCATTTTAACTCCACTAGCCATACATCAGTGGAATCATTACTTATATTACAATGGACAGGGCGAGAAATAACTACTTGAGGGTACGACTAATAGTAATAATTGAATAAATGATGAATAAAGTTAATGACAACTTCGGTCAGAGACTATTTGGTTGTGGCTTTGGTAATTCTTCGAAAGGTAATTCAGTAATTATGCAATGGCGACTTCATGGTAATATTAGTGGGCACTCTAACTCCTCAACAGCTCACATCAGTGTAGCGCAGCCAGAGGGGGCCACGGGGGCCATGGCTCCTCCGAAATGTTGAGCTGGGAGCCAGTTTCAGTTGCCGTTTTAAGTA
The DNA here is from genome assembly GCA_014220935.1 of Platorchestia sp. MABIK. Classification (NCBI taxonomy): domain Eukaryota; kingdom Metazoa; phylum Arthropoda; class Malacostraca; order Amphipoda; family Talitridae; genus Platorchestia; species Platorchestia sp. MABIK. Next base: position 181,083 of record JACJUY010000766.1, on the reverse strand, counting down.
AAAGAATTACAAAATTGCTGATAATTAATGTCTGGCCCCCCAAACTATTTGTAGGGGATCCTAGACCCCCTCGAAATTTTCGACTGGCTCACATTATTTCGCATGAAAGGTATTAAGTGTTAGTGGTCCTTCCTCACCACCATGAATAATACAGTCCATAGGTCTCTTTAGGGTAATTGTTAATACCATCACTACAGCAAACCAGGTAGCAGCCGTCACAGTAAATTAGTTTCAATGAACATTCACGATTAGTATACGTCTTATCAGTTCATTTTGAATATTTCGCTGTATTCAAAGTTTCATCACAGAAGATGCCACACCGGTGCCTCACTAGCGGACCTAGTGACTGAAGTTGTCGGACCTAGGTGCCTCCCTTCGGTTCGACAACTTCAGTGACTTCTAGGGCTTCCGATGGAAATCGTGTAATACCTTCACCACTTCTATATTTAATGACACTCAACTTGAACTTACATCAGGCTTATCGAAAAATTTTTAACGTTAAGAAATGAACAAAATGCTACTCATTCAATTATATCACCCATCATTAACAATACCCATCATTAACAATACCCATCATTAATTATACCCATCATTAACAATACCCATCATTAACTATACCATTCATTAACCATATTAGGTAACGATACAAGCGGGAATTACATGCTCAAAAATGTATATTTCGGAGCAGCAGGCCCCTCTTTGGGACCATCGATTATAAAGGAGATAGCTATTTCTAAACATATAGCTTCCTCAACAGCTAAATAAAAAAAACATTCAAGCCATAATTCCAATGAAGTGAAAACTACTTTGAGATCAGAGTTCTTTCAATATATAAAGGGAATGCAAATCCACTGGGATTTCTACATAAATCGTTTCTACGTATAATGACCAGTTACTGAAGATACTAATTGTTCAAGATCTTTATCGTTTTCTTCGTTTATCGTATTTTTAGAGTCATTTGGACTACGCTTGGAAGAGCATTTTGACGTATATATCATATTTTGTATTAATATATCATGTTAACATATACCATGTTTGGCAGAGCTCTGCGGTGAATGAAGCATTTCACAGTACCACTGCAAAATCAGCACGTGTTTGTACGTCTTGCACACTGTGACACGCAAAGCGTATTGAATACCTGAGTGAATTTTAAAATTGTCCAAGTCTACTTACCATATTTAGCTCAGAGTACAATGAAGTACTGGCATTGGCTTAGATGAAAATGATATTAATAATAATTATTATCATTATTATTCATAAGTAAGTTGAAAATCGAAGTATTTCCGAATACTTATTAAAAAAAGGGCTATGTCCCACCTTATCAGTAAAATTTCTTCGAATTGGGGGCGTTTATTCTTCCCTTTAAATTATAGTTTCCTATGGTACTGTTCACGTTGAAAAGCATCCCCTATCCTGGATTTTACCTTCTTTAAATATTCAAATAGGTTTTTAAGAGCTGCAATCTCTATCAGGATTACAAAAGTCTGTTCTAAAGAAAACTAGATGCGAATTCAAGAGAAAAACTAGCTCTAATTTGAATTATCCTCTGGATTTCACAGCCATTAATCGCCAATTATTTTTAAAAATTTTTGTCCTAGAAGCTAAACTGAAATTGTTATTTTTCCTCATACTCCAAACCCTTTTGTTTTAAGCATCATTTGTTTATCTTGTCACTCTTCATTTAAACAAGAGTTCTACTTCGACCGAAATAGTTCTACCACAACCAAAAGAGTTCTCCCTTGATCAAAGAAAATTCTTTGTTGCGTTTCGCTAACCATTGGCTTCATTTTCACAGGTTTATCGTTTTCCATTATTTCTAAGGAACTTTTTGAATTAATAATTTTTAAAAATTCCATCGTTCTGTTTTAAAAAATTTTCCGCTGGCGAGGAATGTTGCAGAAAATTCTTCCCGCAACGGCATGTTACTGTTGAACAACAGTAGAAAATGCATGCAGGGTTCTTTATTGACTCACGAACCAAAGATTAAAGCATGACTAGAAGTCTGACTAATCTTCGACTAGATGTACGAAGAAATCCTAATTAAATCTCCACGACTACAACCCCTGCTTTCATTTCCAGTTAACCTGAAATTCACTTCTTAGCTTTAAAATTTAATGGAAATATACAGACAAAAAATTTACTCACTTATTCAAGAAAAACTTTGATTTTATTCATGAAAAACTTTGATTTTATTCATGAAAAAACTTTGATCGCGTATCTTGAACTAACAGAACCGAAGTTCAGCTTTTCACTTAGTGAGGTTTAGTTTACGGACTCTTCTTTGGGACAGCCTGCAGAAGTGGCTGATGGTTTGCCTCTGGTAGGAATTTTATTTCCAGTTAATCTAAAATTCATTTCTTAGCCTTAAAATTTGAAGGAAAGACAGAGACAAAAGATCCACTCACACTTTTACTCATGAAAACTTAGATTTACAACACGATCGCGTATCTTGAACTAACGGAGCCAAGTTAAGCTCTTCACCAGTCGAATTTCACGGACTCTTCTTTGGGATGGCCTGCAAAAGTGGCTGATGGGTGGTCTCTGGTATGAAGAGCACTATGACCGCTCCGACTGCCGAGAACACGCTGAACACAGCCAACGACAGCCACGGCATTGAAGGGGGCTGAAATAGATCTTAATTTTGTACTCTTTAATTGGAAAATATAGCTTATCTTAAGCCAGTCAACATAGTTTTGAACGTCTCCAACAACTAGAGCGCAGCATTGAGAGCGGCTGAAAAATATTCTAGTTTTGCACGCCTTAATTGGAAAACATGGCTTATTTGAAGCCAGTGAACATAGTTTTAAACGTCTCCAACAAAGATCACAATTTTTCAAGACATGTTTTTTTAAGACACCCTGCAGTGAGTATGGCAAAAGCTACATAGTGTCATGGTAAAAAGCTATATATGTATGTGTAAAAGATAGCTATTCTGCTCCACACACACACACACATAACATGTGGCCCACCTAGATAATAAGCTTAGTTGAAACAGAATATCATGAATGAGTTTTCATTACTCACTCATCAAACGGGGCATAATCCCTCCACGAAACTCCACCATGCGAAATTTTACGCATGGACAAGCAATTACACGATCCCGAGTGAACCAATAGCACGGGAACTATTACATATAATCGCTCATTGGGAAGAACAACGTCATTATACTCAAAATTCTGAAAAATTAACTTATCCATGCCATTAAATTCGACATTTTGTTCTACGTGCGTGAAACCGTCACAACTGTACCTTCAAAATTGACCGAGAGGAAGGATTCCTTTTTTTCGATCAAAACTAATTCCGTAAAGCAGTTTGCAAAGTTGAAATCACTTCTGAAAAATCAAGAATATCGACTCGCGACGTTGTTCTTCTCTATGAGCGATATGGTGATAGTGATCGTCGATTGTAATAATGTACGATGGTGACTTGTAGACTGGTCTTACCGTGACTAAATCGAGAACGGACGGCAGGATGTAGCCGCAGTGTAGACCGAAGTATGACATCGCCATTCCTAGAGCGCGAACCGAAGTCGGGAAAACTTCAGAGCACAACACTAAGCTCGCCTGAAATTAGAAATTTGCTCAACTCTTCAAATAAATGGGGAAAGTTCAGAACACAACACTAAGCTCGCCTGAAATTACAAATTTGTTAGCTCTTTAAATTGTTCCGGAAAATTCAGAGCGCAATATTAAGCTCGCCTGAAGTTAGAAATTTGTTTAACCCTTTAGATTATCAAATTGTTTAACTCAGCTCACTTAAACAAATGTCTTTAACGTTTGTTACGGTCTTTTCGTGTCCTTATGTTTGCTGTATGTCTTTCGTAAATTGAAAGGATGGCATTTTGACTAGATGGAACTGATATTTTTCGAAATACCGTGTCTAATGCGGAGTTCTGATTCGTTGTCTGACCTATTACTATAATATTTTATATGTTCAAAATCAATGTTAATTACCAAAAATGAGCCCTCAGCGGTGCCAAAGCTGATAGCTGACAAAATGGATGGCGCGATTCCTGCAAAGAAACAAACCCACCATCAAGAAACTGAATTCTAAAACCGAAAATAATCAACTACAGTTTCAGAATACAATCTTGGCATTTGATAAACTTTCATTCACTTTCATCCAATCAAGAAACTTTACCCTAGAACAGGAAATAATCACCGACAGTTTCAGAATAGAATCCTGGCGTTTGACAAATTTTCTTCCACTTATAAAAACTTTCATCCACTCAAGAAAGAAGTAAACAGAAGAGCACGAAACTTGCCTTCCGCGTGGTTCAAAACTACGAGCACAGCGAGAGCTATTTGGATGATCGTGGCCACCCCCATACTCAAGGAGATGAACTTTGTCCTGCCTATCTTATTGAGGATTGGACCGACTGTCAAGTAGGCGATCAACTGCAAAACGCCCAGCAACAGCACGTACATGAATGCTGACCTGGAAACCAAAAATATTAGTGCCTTGACTTTGTAAGGGGATGTAAAAACCACTTTTCTCATATTATTTGCGAACCAGAAATTTTTATGAGGATGAAGAAACCACTTTTCTCAAATTATTTGCCAACCAGAAATTTTTGTGAGGATGTAAAAACCACTTTTCTCATATTATTTGCGAACCAGAAATTTTTATGTGGATGAAGAAACCACTTTTCTCAAATTATTTGCGAACCAGAAATTTTCATGAGGATGTAAAAACCACTTTTCTCATATTATTTGCGAACCAGAAATTTTTATGAGGATGAAGAAACCACTTTTCTCAAATTATTTGCGAACCAGAAATTTTTATGAGGATGTAAAAACCACTTTTCTCATATTATTTGCGAACCAGAAATTTTTATGAGAATGTAAAAACCACATTTCCTATATTATTTGCGAACCAAAAATTTTATGAGGATGTTTCAACGGACTTCTATGATGATTACTTGAGTGATTATGGAATTTCAAGGTGAAATTTCATTCTGATACACCCCACCTTTGCTGTTTCTTCATGGCGCTACGTTGCTATGTCATCTCCTGTCTCTTTATTCCTGTATAATGATTGCAAGGGTTCTAGCTGACCCCACAAATAATATTAAAGTAAAAATTAGATTGTTTATGGTTGTTTATTTTGTCTCTTTTCAGAGGGACTGATTTTGGGGTTTCAAAATGCATCTCCTCCCACAGTTCTCGAGCTACGGTAATGATATGGGTATCATTGGATGCAGAAAGACTTGGGCATTACCAAACTTTACATGGAGATTCAAAATTTGTTTTCGACCAAAATTTGTGACGTCACAAGTACGAAATTTTACGAACAAAAAAGTATGGTTTGGAATTTTTGTTTTTTGTATTTCAAAACAGGTATTTGGAGAATGTCATATAAAGTTCGGTAATGCCCAAGTCTTTCAGTATCCAATGACACCAAAATCATCACTGTAGCTGAAAAACTGTAGGGGGAAATGTATTTTGAACCCCTCCAAATTCTGTTTTCTACGGATATCTCGTTCTCTATGAAGAGAATCGCATTTTTTATACGGAGAACAAAAGTTTTCTCTTTGTATTTTCTATCTTTATACTAAATTTCATTGCTCTAGGTTCAATAACAAAAAAGTTTTTTCGAAAGGAGAACTCTTCCCTTTAGTGTTGCCTTACTGCCTGTGGTCATCGTGGCCGAGTGATTAAGAGCGCGCCAGTTCAAATCCCGGCAGTGCCATCCGGTAATTCTCCCCGTTGGGAAAAGAGAGAACTCAACCACAATTCCCCACTCTACCCAGGTGTCAGAAATGGGCACCTGCTTGACCGGGGGCAACCGTCATTGCGTCCTGGTGTTAGTTATAAGGCAACGCACAAGATTACATGTATCAGGCTCGACTGAAATAACAAATATCCTCTGTCCTTAACTCGAAAATGTTGGCTCTGAGGGGGATGCTCATACACAGAGCACCGACGACCAAGAAGAGTGTCACAGACGCGCAGGTTGTGGTGCGCATCTCAGGTGACCTGACCATCGACAGCAGCAGGTCTCGGGTGGACGCGCTCTGGTCTCGGGCTTGTTCCTGTAAGTAGGAAACGTTCTTGTGTTTTGTACTGGCCAGTTTTAATGATAAGTGAAAAATTTTTGCGTTTTATGCTGGCGAGTTTTAATGATAAATGAAAAAGGCTTGTATTTTGTGCTGGAAATTTTTAATGATACATGAAAGAAGTCTTGTGTTTTGTGCTGGCGAGTTTTAATTAAACACGAAAAAAAGTCTGCTAGTCTGTGAAAGACTTGAACGATCTTGCATATTTCACAACATGGAAAAATCTTTGATGAATTGGTCATTAGAATCAATTGACAGTTTAATAATAGATAAATAAAAGGATTTGTTAACCTGAAAAGGTATCAAAACGTGCGATGGAAAGACTGCAAAACATAAATCCTGTTATTTGCTAAACGATCGTTTTGTATCTATCTTTAGAGTGAACAATGGCATAAAAAAAAACATTGTATAAATTGTTTAAAAATTTTTAAAAATTGTAGGATTCAGGACAGTTTAAAGTTAAACAATGTGCCAACGCTAATTTTTTCTTAACAGTCGCCTAGAGGAAAAAAAAGTACATGCACACTTTTAATTGATTATTTTAGAGAAAAATCGACTGTTTCATAACTGAAAACTGTTAAAAATTTGGTTTGACAGTGTGCGCAAAATCTTTCAATTTTATATTCTTTACTTGAATTTATTGCTAGCACAAGCATCAAGAAAGAAAAAAAAGGCATTTCATAAGACAAAGAGCTTCAGTAAGGACAAACGAAAAACTTCAGTTAGAAAAACAAAGAAATTCAGCACAAAAAGTTTCAGTAATGACAAAGTAAAAGATTCAGTAAAAAAAACAATACGCTTCAGTAATAAAAAACAAGAAGCTTTAGTAAGAGTAAACGAAAAGCTTCTGTTAGAACAAAGAGCTTTAGTATGAGCAATCGAAAAGCTTTAATTAGAACAAACAAAACGATTCAGTGAGTAGAATAACTAGAAACTAACTTCGAAAATTAAATTCAAGTGTTTCTCTAAATTATCAGGAAGTTTGCACGTTGTCTTATTGAACCGCGCGGCACGAGTCAAAATTCGAGACGCCTCCTGTACTCGCCCTCGTGACACCAGCCACCGCGGAGACTCGCTCAATAACCTGAAAAGCGGAAAAAAAAACATTTTTTTAATGACTATATTAAGTATCACAGAGCTGATTAAATTTTAGCGTGAGAGCTTGCTTTGAAAAGACATTGAATGATCATCTGATGCCCGTGCGTGATTGACATTACTGCACGAGTGTGGGCCACTCAGCTCGTTTCTGCTGCAGTATTTAGTTCTATTCCAAGTTCTATCTTCCAACTGTCAAGTGCCAAGCACCTACGAACAGTAGCTCAACCAGGAGGAGGGGCCACGGAGGCCATGCCTCCTGAATTGTTGAGCTGAGGGCCAATTTCAGTCGCCGTTTTCAGTAAAAGAATAAAAATTGCTGATGATTAATGTCTGGTCCCTCCTAAATTTATTTGTCGGAGGTCCTACCCCCGAAATTTTTGCTGGCTGCACTGCCGGTTACAACCATACTTGCCCAGCATTTATCATGTTTAATGTTCAATGGTAATGCAAATTATAAATACTAAAAAAATGTATAAATAACAAATATTCGCAACTCGCAGAGGGTAGATTCGTAACTCACAGAGGGTAGATTCGTAACTCACAGAGGGTAGATTCGTAACTCACAGAGGGTAGATTCGCAACTCACAGAGGGTAGATTCGTAACTCACAGAGGGTATATTCGCAACTCACAGAGGGTAGATTCGCAACTCACAGAGGGTATATTCGCAACTCACAAAGGGTATATTCGCAACTCACAGAGGGTATATTCGCAACTCACAGAGGGTAGATTCGCAACTCACAGAGGGTATATTCGCAACTCACAGAGGGTATATTCGCAACTCACAGAGGGTAGATTCGTAACTCACAGAGGGTTGGCGAGAACCACGAGGAAGAGAAGCGGCCACGACCCGAGCAGCTGGAGGTGGCGCCAGTTCCTGAAGTGGTACGCGATGCCCACCATGCCTGACACCATCACCGCGAAAGGCGTGATGCTCAGGGTCCCGAAATAGGTTCTATACTTCAACGGGCACACCTCCATACCTGTGTGTTTGGCTGGGTATTTCAATACTTTACAGTGTTGCTACAACGGACACATCGCCACACCTGGATGTGTGGGCTGAGATTATATGGTGTGCCATGCACTTTTTTATTTAAGTGTTTTAAAAAGTAAATCACGAAGCACCCGCATTTTGAAAACTCGTGATTTGCTAATTAGGCAGTGACTGATTTTAGGTATGAATTTTTTGTTAACTTTTTAATAATAAGGGAGCCTTACCTCTGTTTCCGAAAAAGAAAGGAAATTTCAAGCTGTGAGTAATATTAGCTGAGTTTCATAGCAATTTATGGAGTGAACTTTTAAATTATACACACCAAACTCCACTAGACCACGCTTGCATGCCGAGAAACGTAAATACGAGGGTCTCACGTAAATAACTATACTACTCACAAGAACTGATGTTGGTACTTGCCCAAAATGAAGCTTGCCATGTGAAGCGGAGGCAAGAAGAAGCCCGCCACAAATCTTGTCAACATGATCACCCAGAGAACTGGGACTGTAATGTTAAGGATCGTGCTCATCATTGCCACCACGCTGCACAGCCAGATCGTTTTCTGCCTCCCCCATCTGAAGGAAGTACGAGTAGATTGCTTTGTCAGTTGTAGCAGTGATACAGTTTTCTGTCTCCCTCATCTGAAGGCAGTAGATTGCTTTGTCAGTTGTAGCAGTGATACAGTTTTCTGTCTCCCTCATCTGAAGGCAGTAGATGGCTTTGTCAGTTGTAGCAGTGATACAGTTTTCTGTCTCCCTCAACTGAAGGAAGTAGATTGCTTTGTCATTGCAGTAGTGACACGTGATTTAAGAAATGACAATATTTTGGGTACACACAGCATATTCGATTCATCCTCATTAGCCATAGTCAACTTACGTGGAGTTCCAACCAATGATTACTTGTTTGGTTACTGACTAAGAATCTGTTTAATGAATTAAATTAAATGAAAATAAATATTATAATTAAATTAAATGTCTTTTTTTTAAATCTGACTATCAGGGACGCAGAACGCGGGTGTAAAAGAATTGACGCTTTTTCTTGGTGCTGTCTTCTTTTGAATTTTTCTAAGTTTCTCAAGATTCCATCTTCAAACGCAATTGTCTTTTTTCCCGTTATACTATTAACTTCCCGAAATTTTCTTGTACTTTCTACTCACAAAGGAAGATGACTCTCCCTCTCTGTTTGTTCATAAAAATTGTAGCTACGATTAACAGACCATGGATGACTAGTCACTATCTATTATTTCATTTGAATTATATTCCACGATTATATTCCAAGTAACTGACTTGTTCGTCATGACGCCGGCGCAAAGGGTGCCGAACAAGCCCGCTGTTGTGATCATCAGTTGGAAGACGAATCTGAGGTTCTCCTTCGAACACACCAAACCAAACTGCGCAGTGAAGATAACGATGTTACAGAAATGATTTGTCAGCTTCATATTTTAATGAATACTAGTGTACACGGCCCGCCAAAAATGACGGGATTCAATATTTTCCGCAAGTAAATTTTCAAGATGTGGATGATTCACGAGCTTATCCATCCTAATACTATACCCGCGACTAAAATATTCTTGCGCTTGTGCACTGGTGAAACTCGTATCACAGATACGGCCATTAGGGATCCTTCAAATCAAAAAAGCTGTTTCTTAAGAAGCGGACACCAAACAAACAAACAAACACACCAAGGGCATTATTAGGTGAGAAAATGTTCTTAATTTTGGCAGAACATTCATTTATGAACATGTGACAATGTCTCGAAGACCATTCACTATAGTGATTTTTCGTAGGAAAATTTACCTCCATTGTCACTGTGTTGACGTAAGTGGTTTTGTTGAACACAAACTCTTGACATTGTTCTCGACTGCCGTTGCTGCGAGTGATGAAACATGTGTCTTCGGACACTGCGGTAGTCACACTGCAAGATGTACATTTGTTTGTGAACTCATTCATCACTGTGATTAATTAAAAATGTATGTGTTGCTCTATTTGCTGACCGATATTCCTCACGTCACTGAGGTAACAAAACAATAATTTACACTTGATTTAAATACCGGCTGACGAATCGTTTTCTAATGGAGTAGAGAAGCTGTACGTCAGACGAGCTCTAACCTAACTTGATTTTCGCAACTCCCACTGTCTTGTCTGCATTGATTCTCCGCCTTCATTTTAAAGTTTTTGCTTTAAGAGATATTTGTCAGCATAGTCTACACTCTCCCAAATTAAACAAGTTTTCTCATTCTCCCACTTAATGGATAATGCTAATACGATTGCGTCTACGCGGTGATCTCCTTTTCAAATCTTTTTTGCGGTCCCAGAATTCCGATAATACATGATCAAAAATATTGCGGAATTGCCTTATCTCGCTTCCCTGCATCGACAGATCTGACAGACAGTTTGTCTGCGCTGCATTAGAGCCAGAATGAAAGAAAGGAAGAAAAAAAGATTATTTTCAAGAAAGTTGATACATGAAATGCATAACATGTTGGGTTTTAAAAATTTCTTAATATAAAGGTCCTTAATTGATAGACAAACCCTACAAGGTGTACAATTGACAAACCCAATAAGTGTACAATTTTACTTGCTATAGTGCACGAAGTAAGCGGTCAGTACACTCCCGGCCCTCGGGAGTTACAAAGTAGCAATTATTGAGAACCCTTCTCGTGAGTACTGAGCTAGCAAAGAAACCATGAAGTACAGAAAATCAAATTCCGTCCATCGCGTTATCGAAAATCGAACTTCAAATGAAAAATAAAGTTAAATAGATTTTGTTGGAGTTATAGAACGACGGGTAAAGAATTTTACAATCTGTGGTAAGTCGCTGATTGCTTGGATGGATACCTCTAAGACAGGAAAACTTTTACTACTGTACCCGTCCTCAATCTCAATATAAGATAAATTTCTGCCACTTTGCACGTCCTCTTTTCTGAGTAGAAAATAAACTTCCATCATTCTACACATCCTTTCACCTCAGTCGAAGGTTAATTTCTACCACATTCTTTTTTAGGTTTTTCATCATCAACACCTCAGGTCCAAAATTTGTGCTTAATCGCAAGGTATTGAAACTTGGGCACAGTCAGCAAGAAAAATTATTCGTAAATTGTTACCCTCGCTCGTCGGACACCAGGCAGCTGAAGTGTTGTGGCGGCACCATGAAGTCCGCTCCGTAAATGACCACGGCGCACAGAGCTTCAACTGTTGAGTACAAAGGATGTTTTTGTTTTGTTTTTTTACAAAAAAGGAAGTTTGTAACAGCAAGTTAGCAGCATGTAAGTTAGAGTCTTGGTTTTAGAACGGTGATTCAAGAAATTTATTCCAACTTTCCTCATACCGATTGTAAACAGTGATCTCTACTTTGAGACGTCATTAAAGTATGCAAGCCTTGGTTGCGTTAAGACTCTGCTGGACATGAGACCTCTCTATGTTTTTTTTCAAGGTTGTTCGTTAAAAAGTTGTCACAGTTTAACTTACCTATCACTTTTGCATTTAAATAGTTCTAGAACGCTTTTTATTGCGTAAATTTGTTTTTATTGAAGATGTAGAAAAATGGTTTAGGAAAACTAGATAAGATATTATAGATATTTCTGCAAACCTTTTTCAAGTGATTTTTGATCGTCATGCACTACAATTTTAGTTCAATTTCCTCAAGTTACAACAGTCTAAGTGACTCATTTGCTTGCAAAGAGGCTAATAGTGATGTTAAAAGTTTTCCCTTAAGGAAGAAAATTAACTGTGATAATAATCGGTATGTATGGAATCTAAATCAAAGCGTATATAAAGGAGATCACTATCAGTGTAACTCACCCAGGAAGCTCATGGAGCAGCACAGAGCAGTCCAAGGCCCAAACCCAACCAAGGTGAAGATGCAGTCCAGTGTGTACTGCTGCTGAGGGCTGGCAGGTGTGTCGGAACTGGACGTCATGTTTGCCAACTTCTCGGCGCGTGCAAGATGTGATCAACTTGAATATCAGCTGGTCAACTCAAGTCCTTGAACAATTCAAACGATCTTTTAACTTGAATACTAGAACAAATTGAACAATCTGTTTACTTGAGTACTTGAAAAATTTTAACAATTTATGTTCTTGAATACTCGGACAAATTAAACAATATATTAACTTGAGTACTTGAACAATTTACATAATCTATTTACTTGAATACTTGAACAATGTAAACAGTTTTAAACCATTCATTTACTTGATACCTGAACAATTAGAACAATGTTAAACAATTTATTTACTTGAGTACTTGAATGATTTCAAAAATTTCAACCAATTTATTGCCTTGTATACTTGAACAATTTAAAGCAATCAATTTACCATTAGCGACACAACAGTAAATTGTTTCTTAATCTAGTACAATGGACACATTTGAGTCTAGCTACCTGTGGGCCCAAATAAGTTCTGCGACTTCTAGGGCACACTATCATCAACGCTATTCTAAGGTATACATACCATACCATGTTTACCCTAATTCACTTAACCTAGTTGCACATTTATTGAAAAACTCTTTTGTAAAGCAGCAGCACATGATTCAAGTGAGACCTGTGGAATACAGGAGAGATCGTCAGAGATGGTTGTGTTTGAAGACGATCTGGAGACCTGGAAGAGTGATGCAAAATACATATTGTATTTTGCTCTAAAATTCGTGAGTTTTTCAATAACAAATTAATAAAAACATAAATAATGCCTAAATGACAATGACAATAATGACAGATAACGCCGAAACGGCGATGGCAAAGTCATGACATAATGCCAAAATGGAGGTGACAAAAACATGAGATAATGTCGGAGTGGTAATGACCAAAACATAACAATGCCGAAATGGCGATGACAAAATCATGACATAACGCCGAAATGGTGATGACAAAATCATGACATAACGCCGAAATGGCGATGACAAAATCATGACATAACGCCGAAATGGCGATGACAAAATCATGACATAACGCCGAAATGGCGATGACAAAATCATGACATAACGCCGAAATGGCGATGACAAAATCATGACATAACGCCGATGACAAAATCATGACATAACGCCGAAATGGTGATGACAAAAAAGGTACACTGTAAATAAAAAACTTGATTGTGAAAGGAGATTCATAGCTTGCAGGATAGGGGAACCTCTGTAGTCTACGATAACAATGCCTCTTTAGTTTTTATTTCCTTAAATTGCAATCATTCGTCATCAATGTTTCACTTGATTCAATATCTGCTGAACCTAAATCAACTGTTACTTCGAAAGCGTCGCAATCACGGCCATTGAAGACTAACGTAAAAGTTATAGTAAATGATGGAGAAAAGTAAACGACTTCGTGGAATCATTTCACAACCAACGGGAATTTTTCTGGTTAGAAAAGCTCCATTCATTATAGCTACTAGTCCACCCCCCTTTATTTGAAATAAGAAAGTAATCGAAATGAAAGAAACGCCGTAAGAAATGAAAAAATTCAATCTCTCGAGAGTTGAAGAGGCCGATTGTACACGGGTCGTCAAAAATGTATAATAATGTTCGACAAATCACATGACAAACGTTCCTATTTCCTAAGAATTCACGTGAAATTCATTCCTACTCGAATCTGATGGATTAATACACTGGAAATTGTGGAGTTGATGAAGCTTGTCTCACAGATACGCTCACCGCACACTTTCGGTTGGCTTCTGACAGACAGTCAGACAGACACCCCTCTTATTATAGTATAGATTTACTAAAGATAGTAAATATCCACCCTAGTCAGTCTCAAGTAATAGCACTATATTTCAGAAGCACTACGTCTACAAGGTTATATGGGAAAAATAAGGGAGTCAACTGGCTTGACATAATTGGGATTTATTGAACTTGGGTTGCAATGAAAACATTAATTGCGCATGAAGCAAAATTGAACACCCACGAAATTGCTCGAGGGTGCGTCATCCTATAGTGGTTCCAAGTCACCATGAGAAAATGAAACGAATTTTTTATATTCCTTATGTAATTGATGCATTCAACATGATGGTTTTTAATACGTTTTGTTGTGTATTTTTTTCATAAAATAACATTGGTGAAAATGCCTGGGCAACAACTTCATAGTCTCTGACCGAAGTAGTCTTATTTCATAATCGTTATGTGTTTATATTCGTATGATACATTCCAATCATATTATTATTCATACATGAATTCGTTTTACTCTTTAACAATTACCTGTCAGCAGTCTGTCTAGCAACACTACCTTTCTTCTCCACTCCCCGAAAGAAACTGCTGTGATCGTATTCACGACCAGCTTGCCTGCTGCTCTCTGTCGCGTGTCAAAAAGAAATGAATAATTAGAACGCCTCGGTAAACATGAAAAAAGAAATGTTCTCACTGTACACTCATTCAATAAATATTATCATTGCGAAAATATAGTGACCAGTAACGCAGCTAGGGGGGGGAGCCACGGGGGCCATGGCCCCCCGAAATGTTGAGCTGGGGGCCAGTTTCAGTCGTCGTTTTACGTAAAAGAATAAAAAGATTGCTGATAATTAATGTCTCCCCCCCCTAACCCGAAATCATTCGTCGGGGATCCTGGTCCACCACGAAATTTTCGGCTGGCTGCGCCACTGAGAGCGACGTAAGCAAGTGTGAAGAGTGAAGAATTTTGGCGTAAGCAATTGGTGTACCCACCTTACAGTTCCTTCTCTCGAACATTTATAACATTTTGAATTCAGTTTCTCTGGAAATGAACAAAATATAGGAGTCTATAAATGAAGTGATTTTTTAAGAGTATACTCAACTGATTTCCTCTGTTTAATTTCGTTTCATAAATTGGCTGGAATGCAGTAGTCTAAGCAGACAAAAATCAAATGGTGGTTGCATTGGATGCTAATGGATGCTAATGACAGGGAGTGCCACTACAACCCTCCTAACACAAAACTCGAAAACGTTGTCGTGGCATCTTCCTCTGAGGACGGAGAAAATGCGACTCTACTTAGGCTAATATAACGTTTGTTATGGTATGTTGGCCAACAAAGGATCTTAAAATGACATTTAAAAAACGCTTACAAATTTTACGCACCAACTTCATTAGAAAAAGGTCTTAGCCTTTCTTTTCTTTTATTTCAAGTTCTTTTCAAGGGCTTGGTGTGACCATTACACAAGTGCCACCTGACGATACAAGCACTGGAGGTACTTGGTTTGCTCAACACCAATGGTTGCAGCTACTCAGCTTGCTCAACACAAATAATTTCAGCAACTCATTTATCTTCTAGTTCATTATATTTTTGCTCCATCAGTCATACTGACATCTGAACTGGGTAACCCTTGTCACGCAGAAAGCTTACAGAGAGGTGGACAGAAAAAACACACACGACAACTTTACAACGTGTATTTCGGTCCGAAAAAAAGAGAACGCTTAATGAGCCAGCATGAACACATTAAGGGAATCATTTTGAAGCATTTCAGTCAAAAATTAGATTTTACCGATAGTTTTTTAATTGCTTTAAAAGAGTTTGCGATATGTCCCCGAATGTTTGTAGAAATATCAGGAACGTATCCCAGAGCTAGCGCCCCCCCGGGAGGGGGAGAGCATCCCTCTTACGGACCTTTTTTTCATTTTTGACCCTAGAGCAATGAAATTTGATTTACTGATAGGAAATGCAATTTAGAATCATTTATCATTTGTGACAAAATGCGATTTTCTTGAAAAGAAAATGGGAAATCATAGAAAACGACATTTTTGGGGGGGTTTTCTAAATGCTTCCTCTCTGACAGTTTGTGAGCTACAGTAATGATTTTGGTATCATTGGATGCAGAATAACGTGGACATTCCAAAAAATTAAATGCTTTTATTGAAATTTCAAATTTTTTTCATTTTTCTATATTTCATCATTCATATTCCTCAAGGTAAGCGTCCCCCTTCCGAACCTTTTTTTTATTATCGAATTTAGAGCAATGAAATTTGGTACACTGATAGGAAAAGTAATTTAGAATCATTTATCATATATGACAAAATGCGATTTTCTTGAAAAGAAAATGGGAAATCATAGAAAACGACATTTTTTGGGGGGTTTTCTAGATGCGTTTTCTCTGACAGTTTTTGAGCTACAGTAATGATTTTGGTATCATTGGATGCAGAATAACGTGGACGTTCCAAAAAAAATTAAATGCATTTCCTTAAATTTCCAATTAAAATAGGAGCAAAATTGTTTTTTTTTAAAAAATTTCAAATTTATGACGTCATAACTTTAGAGAAAAAATAAATTTTAAAAACTATTCAGTTTTTTGGGAAGCTCTTGTTTTTCCGCATTCAAAATTATATTTTTTGCTTGTGTGCAACTAATTAACTTTTGTTTTTTATATTAGGTACTTGATATAATGTCTATATTATTGACAAAGACAGGACTGTTAGCAAGATCAGTCAAAAGGCAATGGCAATTGATCCAACTCTCATCTATAAGGAAAGGTTCTTTCTATCCTATCAATGACTCCTTTTTTGGATTAACTGAAGAACAACAACAGGTGAGATAATATTTTAGAAGTTTTATTTGCCTTAAAATTGCTAGGGGGTAAAACTTGGTATTGAGACAGGTTTGCCTTTTATATGATGGTATAGCTCCGTCTTCTCTATCATGTGATGGCTGATCAATTGTCTGGCTACTTTTATCATAGTATAGACTATAGGTCTACCTATTGTTTCTAGTTTCATTGATGACCATTTTCCTGTTACTTTTTTATTAGGTTGTCTCCTAATTACTTGTTTAAAAGGATTTGTATATCATGTGATAAATTGCGAAGAAATTCACTCAACATTTCTTTATTGGAACACTGTCAAAAGTGTTCCATCCATCTCATACCAATGTGACTGATCAATTTTCTCTATATTTTCAGCCTGATGATGATGTTTGAACATCAAAACGTTGCGTTTTATAGACTTCATAGGTAGTACATTTTAACTTTTGACAGTGTTCCAATAAAAAAATGTTGAGTGAATTTCTTCGCAATTTATCACATGATGAACTTCAACTGTTTCGTAAAGTTGAGAAATTTGAAAAGGATTTGTACAATGATCAGCATTTTGTTGAATTTCATTGTAATAATTCAAATTTTCTTGTAAATTGGTGTTTTTCATGTCAATTCATCGTACCTTTTTAAAATTATTTGCTCCTTAGCAAGTATACAATTTTTAGTATTTTCAGTTGTGTTTTGTTGATTAGTATGTGTTTGTAGCCATTATGAATGTTTAGTTACTGTATTGCATAATTCCTATCATTGAAAACAGGCCATGTGAAAAAGCTAATTTAGTGCAAAAATTATTCAGAAAATATTCAGCTGATGAATATTTTGTAATATTTGTTCTATATAGCAATATAGGTAAATTTTCTTCAAAATTATTCTACTCAATGGAAGATAACTTGGAAAAAAAGGCATTCCCATATTTAGTGTAAAATTAATACTTACATGCAAGTCAGAAAAAAATGTATCGCTCTGCTGCTATGCATTTTACTGTGCCACATATAAAAATGTAAGGACAGTAAATATATCAAGTAAAATATGAATATTTTAGCCTCTAGACCAATATGCTTTAAGAATAAATAAACAAACAATAAAATAAAAATACAGTATCTGTTATTTTAAAGACAGATATGGCAAAATAGATATTTTCTGATTTAAATGATAGCACTTTCTTGCAATTCTTATGTCATCAAATGTCACATACTGGCAGATTGATATGCTTTAATACCTATGCATACATAATCTATCTACAATAGCATAGATAGATTATTTATGCATAGGTATTTATTAATGGCTTAGTAGCTAAATTACACTTTAGAAATATAAATGCTTATGATGAATTACAAATAAGCAATTAATTGCAATGGTGTAAATATTACTGTTTCTACTTACTTTTCTTAGTTCTGATCTTTTTTTTCAGCTACGCAAGACAGTGTTTGATTTTTCTCAAAAGGAATTGGCCCCAAAAGCTGCGCAAATTGATAAGGATAATGAATTTCCAGAACTAAAAGTAAGTTATGTGGTCCACTGGTAAGCATATTTCTTGAGTTTGTATCACAGTTCAGTTATGTTTGTATGACAAATGTGCATTTGTAATAATATCGCTCATTGCAATGAACCATGTCATATCTTAAAACTATGGAAAATTGACTTTTCCATATTGTTAAATTTGCCATTTTGTTCTACATATTTTGGTAAAACCGTCATAACTGTACCTTGAAAATTGACCCAAAGGAAGGATTCCATTTTTTGATCAAAATTAATTATGGAAAGCAGTTTGCAAAGTTAAAATCACTTTTGTTGAATCAAGAATTTTGACGTGTGATGTTCTTCATAATAAGCAAAATATTTGAGCATTTTTTGCCCATTTTTCAGATGGTTAATCAGTCTTAAAAAGTTTGCCATTAAGAATTCAATGCTACACTGGCATTATAATCATTTTATGCTTGCTAATTTTAAAAATTGAAGGAATTAAAAAATCAATCAGATAAACTGAGATAATGGCAGGTAATGAAAGAAAAATAGTGTTCTTGTGTATCATCTACATCTCATACAGCATATAGATGTTGGCAAATTCTAGTGTATTTTTGAGCAACATTTATAATGCTAGAGCTTTATGACATCATTCATTAATGATAAGGCTCCATTAGGATGAAATGTAATTTCCTTCCTCCTAAAGAATCTTATCCATTCTGGGTATAACTTTTTTGGCTAGGAGAGGCTGAAAATCTGACCAGTTGGTTGTAGTTTTCATGTTTGGGTAGAAGAAAGCAAATTTGTACAAAATGCAAACGTTTAGAATTTTGTGTAGAAAGAATTTTTTTTATTGAAGAAATGAAAATAATATGTTTTAGTTTCTCAGCAAATTATATTTTTTAAAACTTGTTCAAGTGTCATATAAATTTATTTAATGCCTTACCTTTAGTGTTCAGTGATATTAAGGTAGCATTCTGTGGTCACAGTGCTTTATTGTTAGCCTATAGTGCATTGTCCATTGTACTGTTTTCCAGAAGTTCTTGGAAAGATGATGTGCTTAGGTCTGTTTTATAGTGCAATATCTACTGTAATATTTTACATGACTTTTGAAAGAAGATAAAGTGCCAGGGTCTGTTTTATAGTGCAATATCTACTGTAATATTTTACATGACTTTTGAAAGAAGATAAAGTGCCAGGGTCTGTTTTATAGTGCAATGTATGCTGTTCAGTTTAACTATATAGATTTTTGGAAGATGTTGTGCCTAGGTCTGATTTATAGTGTAACCAGTATATGCAATTCATCAAAAAATATGGGATTCAGTATTTTCTTTGGACAAAACTGCCAGATGTGGATGACTAACAAATATATCCATCCTAATAGTACCTGCAATAAAAATGTTCTTGTACGTGTGAAACTGGTGAAACTCGTATCACAGATACGGTCATTAAGCATCCTTTAAGAGTGTGAAAGAGAGACCAGCCAATTTAATGTGTTCAATGAGATTTCCAATGACATAACAATAGAAAAAATCCATAAAAAATATAAATTTGATTATTTATTTATAAATTCAAGGAGACCGGGGATTTTCTTATATAAAAATTTATAGTTGATGTTCACTGTTCTGTTTTACAGGAGTTTTGGAAGAAGATGGGGTCCCTAGGTCTGTTGGGCCCCACGGCTGATCCAGAATTTGGTGGCTCGGGCTTGCAGTATTTTGATCATGTGCTCATCATGGAAGAGCTTTCAAGAGCAGCTGGTGAGAAAATTTGTATTTATTTTTTGTGCATTGAGAGTTTTGAACTGCTGCAAAACTAAATGACTTCACTGAGGAGATTGGTGTCATAGTTAGGAGGAACACAGTTTTTTCACAGTTTTTGGGTGACCAATATTCCAAAACATTGGGCATTTGTGTTATTTTTCTCACTTTCTTTTAAACCTGTCGGAAAACAGTTCACAAATCAGTGTACTGCATTTGATTAGTCATTAATTCTGAGGTAATACTCTCTATTGTTTGAAAAGTCTCAGTACTTGTGTCAGTGTGAATAAATAAAATGCCATAGTACTTGTTCTGTCAGTGCAAATAAAGCCTTGTGCTGGTGCAGAAGTGCACGGGACAACATTGTTGATGTGCTCCTGGCATTCTGACAACATATTTCATGTCTGTGCATGTGCATCTCCTCATTAGTGCCTGAACAATATTTCAATGTCAGTAATTATTTGCATTTAATAATTAGGTTTTTTTTTGAGTGGCACATCTTACGCTACCTGTTAATCTGTAAAACAAATGCTTCAGGATGATTTGGTATATAATAATTATTTCTGATGGGATTTTAAAATCACTCTTATATTGTGTTCTTAGCTAATATCTCCTATGATATTGCAATAATTTTCAATATGCTTTTTTATTGTTCAGTTCAAATTCATAAATGTTTGACTAGTTTGCTATGCTCTTGTCTTTAAAGATTATAATATTGTACCATGCTTGAAGGGAGGCCTTGATATGATCAAATTTGCTTATGGTCTGCTTCCACAGGTGGCATTGCTCTGTCGTACGGAGCCCATTCCAATCTCTGTGTCAATCAAATAAACCGTAATGGCACAGAAGAACAGAAACGCAAGTATCTCCCAAAGGTAGGAGGGAAAGTTTGCAACTCTTGGATCAACCTAAAGAATTTTATTTATGATGCTTCAAAAGATGCAACCATTGTCAAAACTGACCGTATTTGGTTATGTGCAACAAAGTAAGTAAAATAGCAATGCTGCTACTTTGGACAACTGGAAGTGGGCAATCAGATTATATGTGATGGAGGCTTCATATTTTTTAAATTACTCTGAAATAATCCTTCAGGTACAGATATAGAATGCTAATATCCAGTTCTCTCTTGATAATACCTGTAATTTGGAGTGTTCGTACTTGTGAGGCAAAGAAATTTGTAACATAAATATGCTGATCACTTCCAGCTGTTCCAGTCCACCCTTATTTCTCCATGGTTACTTCTCACATCTGGTGCAAGCACAGATGAACGCGCAATGGCTATCATTATAAAAGCCATCAGAGAGCCGTAGCAACCGTAATAAAAATGAAAGAGCAAAATCGGCTACTTAAATCATTAAGGTATATATTCCAATAAAACTTAATTTCAAAGGTTATGGCCACAGGCCATCATCAGTGTTAAGAATTCTGAAATGGCACAAAGTAAAAATGAACTGTTTTTGGGCAGCGAATTTAAAAGCTAGTTACAAAATTCTGTAGTTTTATACTTGTTTTTAGATTATTTCTGAAGGGATTTTAAAATTGCACTAAAAGCAAATTATAAAATTACATAAATTTACACTTGTTTTTAGATCTGTCATTCGAAAATAGGTTATAATTATATATAATTGTTCCTGCATTCCTTCCTATTCGGACTGTATTTGCACTGTGCAGCTGTGTAGTGGGGAGCACATCGGAGCCCTGGCCATGTCAGAGCCAGGGTCAGGCAGTGACGTGGTGTCCATGAAGCTCAAGGCTGTGAGGGACGGAGATTTTTACATCCTCAATGGCAACAAGTTCTGGATCACTAATGGTCCTGATGCTGACACCCTTGTGGTGAGGCTGCTTGCTTGTGGTGGTTATTTGATGCTTGAGTTCAGTTTTGTGTGCCAGGGTTTGTGGTGATGATGTCATACTATTAGAACTTGAAACTATTTCCAGCCGTTCTATGATGAAGCAAGTTCCTGATAAGTTAGGATTACTCATATAAATTTCCAACTCTGATGTTTTAAATTTGTTGAACATGTCTAGTAAAATGAAAAGTAAGGCGAAAATCGCTGTACGAATAGTCATTTTATTAATACAAATAGAATAGTC
>JACJUY010000766.1:69149-158929 GCA_014220935.1 Platorchestia sp. MABIK | reverse complement strand
AACTGTTCAGTTCAAAACGTTCAATTTTATTCATTTAGACTATTCTATTTGTATTAATAAAATGACTTCGTACAGCGATTTTCGCCTTACTTTTCATTTTAAGAATCAGACGCATCAATGCGGATTTAATTTTAGATGTCTAGTTAAGCAAAAGCCAACACGTTTGGCTCAAAACAATGATTAGGATATCAAATTTGGTGTCATTTATCAAAAAGAAAAGCATAATTATTAATGAAACGTGGTGCAGGTATATGCAAAAACGGAGCCGGAGAAGCATCAGCACGGCGTGTCAGCATTTATCGTGGAGAAAGGCTGGCCCGGCTTCAGCACGGCACAAAAACTTAACAAACTCGGCATGCGCGGCTCCAGCACTGCTGAGCTCATCTTTGAGGACTGCAGAGTGCCAGGTGATGACAGGGTTTGTGTATTGGCATTACTTTATCTTCTATTTAGGTGTCAGAATATCAGATGAAGTCAAATGACAGTGGTGGGTAGGGTTGATGTATCTATCTTGTATTCAAGTAAAGTCAGATGACAGTGATGGGCAGGGTTGGTGTAATGGCATTACTTTATCTTGTATTCAGATGAGGACAGAATGTCAGCTAAAGTCAGAATGGTGATGTGTGACACCAGTTCTGAACCCCCTCATAAGGATTCGACTATTGTGCCTATGGGAATTAGTGCCCTCAGAGAGAAAATGCGTGGTCCCAAGGTGATGACAGTGAGGGGCAGGGTTGGTGTATCGGCATTACCGTAACTCATATTCAGATATTGGAGTGGTGATCTGTGGCATGAGCTCTGAACTCCCTCATTGAGATTCAACTGTTGTGTTCAAGGGAATGAGCGCTCTCACAGAGAAGATGCTAGATCCCGAGATGGAGGTTAGGTAGGCCATGCCTTTGGTGAAGTAATAATGGTTTTTTGTTTTGTTATTGCTCATCTTTTTTTATTCACTGCTGTGCTTTTCACAGCACCTGTTACTTTCTCCTACAAGTTTTATTTTGTTTCATAAACTTTTTTCTCTTGTCACTGTTTCTACGCACCTTGTGCATAAATTCTGCATTACCTCAAGTTCATACTTAATGATGTTTTCTTCCTTCTTTGAATGCCTTGGTTACGGTTAGGGAGACCTAAACCAACTCATCAAATGTAATGTTCTTTTTTCTTGTTATGCTTTACTCTTACTTGGAATATGTTGCAGCACAGTGGGCATTTCTGACTGAGAACACTTTGTTAACCATATATAATTGCCTAAAAACATTTTTAAAAATTTTTGTCAATGAACAACACATTGAATACAGAAGTTGACATATCTCTCTCATGCCGCAGTTGAGAACATGCTGGGTGCGGTCAACAGAGGCATATACGTCCTGTTCTCCGGCCTGGATTTGGAGAGACTCGTGTTGGCAGCGGGCCCACTGGGGTGAGGTCCTGTTCTTCTCACTCCTCCACTCCTTCATGGTTACATTTATTTCATTAACACTTTGACTGCGGCAACTAAATATTAAGTTCAGCACCAAACTCAAATTTAAAGTCAATTGCAGTAAACTATTTTGAAAATGCCAAACATGAACTGGATTGTGCCTTCATTTAGCTTTAATTAAGTATTTATGAAAATTGAGTTTGCAACTACTGGTCTGTCAGCAGCATCATGAAAACTAGCTCCGTGTACCACCGGTGGAGCACGTCGCAGTCAAAGTGTTAATGATGTCATCGTCATGTCCCTGGTAATACAATTCTTGCTCGGTATATTTATGCTGAAAAATATGCAAGGTGTCTCTTCATTGTATTATCATTTTTGATAATTTGTAAAATAAAAAATATTTTTAAATTTATAGCATATAAAGTAATAGAATCAACAGTGCTTCATTGTTTTTACAGTTGGTGTCCATGTCAACAATGACTTTGTACTTAAACAATGGTGCAGTCTCACAACGCAGCCTCACTCTGCAGGCTGATGCAGGCTGCGTGCGACATAGCCTTCGAGTATGTGCACACCAGGAAGCAGTTCGGGCAGCCCGTGGGGGAGTTCCAGCTCATGCAAGTATGTCTTACAGCAATGGCACGGATTGCCAAAAGTGCAGAAATCGCTTAGGAAAAGTAAATAAAGTTCCAGCTCATGCAGGTATGTCTTACAGCAATGACTTGGATCATCAAAAGTCCAGTAAGTACAGAAATCGTTTGGGAAAAGTAAGTAATGTTTCAGCTCATCCGGGTGTGTCTTACAACTATGGCATGGATCCCCAAAAGTGAATGGTCGTTTGGAACTAGTAAGTACATTTTCCTCCTTGCGACTGTTGATTCCAACTAGTTAAATGACAACATTTGTGCACAAATTGGGGACCTTGTACAGTGTAGGCGATCGTGTTCAGAAGCGCAGCCAAAGAGGAGGGCCACGGAGGCCATAGCCCCTTCCCCCGCTCCCGAAATGTTAAGCTGGGGGCCAGTTTCAGTCGCCGTTTTAAGCAAAAATAAAAAGATTGCTGATAATTAATGTCTTGAACTGTGCAGATAAGGCTCTAAATTCATGTACGTGCCTTCTTTATATTGTTATTCTTTATAAGTCCTCCATAGTTGTGGCTGATTTTAATACAGAGAAGGTATAGACAAACACATCCCTTCAGCACAAATACAAAAAAATTTTAATCACGAGTACTATTAGGATGGATATATTTGTTTGTCATCCACATCTGGGATATTTATTCAAGGAAAATATCGAATTCCGTCATTCATTATGATAATTTAGCATATAATTTAGTACCCTAGTATAATAATAGTATTGTCCCCCCAGGGCAAGATCGCAGACATGTATGTGTCTCTGAACGCCTGCCGCTCCTACCTGTACACCGTAGCTAAAGCTGTGGACGCTGGTCACTGCAGCAACAAGGACTGCGCTGGTGTCATCCTCTACCTCGCTGAGCAGGCAACGCAAGTGTGTCTGCAGGCCGTCCAATGTCTCGGTAGGCTGCTTGATACTATTGAAACCATTCCTCATTATTGGAGGCTATGCGATTTGTTTGTTAGGTCTGGGTAAGCTGCTTGAAACTTTTCCTCATTATTGGAGGCAATGCAGTTTTTTTGTTTTGTCTCGGTAAGCTGCTTGAAACTTTTCCTCATTATTGGAGGCTATGCAGTTTGTTTCTTATGCTTCGGTGAACTGCTTGAAACTTTTTCTCTCTATTGGAGGCTAGGCAGTTTGTTTGTTGTCTCTATATGCTGCTTGAAACTCTTCCTCTCTATTGGAAGTTATGCAGCACGGTATAGGAAACAAGGTCGACACATTTCTATGGGGGAAATATATCTCATGTTCGGCTAGCCAATAGAACGGCTTAATGCCAAGCAAACTTTATGACGTCACCATTGCGGCATGTTGTTGGGCCAATTGTGGTGCCAGATGAAATATGGGCGCTGCTACTGGTTCGTTGCCATGACGTTATCATTGCCACACGAGGTCAACGAAAAAGAGACTGGTTTGACCCTACCTTGTTTCTTCTACCCTGCTATGCAGTTTCTTTAGGCTGTATTATGCCTCGATGCGCTGCTGGAAACTATTGGAAGTATTCCTCTCCATTATAGATTATGTTTGGTGCTGCAGTGTGCGCCTTTTACAACCTATCTTGTGCCTTGTGTTGTATCAGTGAAGGGTGTATTGCATCTCAATTTTGTCGCTGTTTAGCACTTTGACTGCGATTGATTTCACTGATGTTCAATGTTCAACTCATTTATTTAAAGACGATTGTAGTCAGCAATTTTGAAACTGGCAAACATTAACTGGATCTTACCTTTATTAAGCTTTAATTGAGTATTTATGAAAATTGAATTCGTGACTACTGGTCGGTTAAAGAGTTAAGGCTGTACACAAAAACATGAGCGGGATGAGCATTCATTGAAGAAAGTAAATTTGACGAGACTTAGTGAGGGTCAGGAAGAGCTGTTCAATTTACTCAAAGGAGTTAAAAAATTGATTGAAGTGCACACGAGATAGGATGCTTCAAAAACAACGCTGATATTGTTTACCATGGCGACCGAAAGAATCTAACTGTGCAACATAGAGCTTATCCCAAGGCTTGCTCATCATTTTTAGATGCTGAGAAAAAGTGTTCACGTGTTTCATCTCTACACATACGAGGTTTGTCACCTCGCTAGTAAAGCCATTTTTGTCTGTAGTCACGCTAATGATCACTGTTGCCAGGTGGGAACGGTTACATAATTATTTTTGTCTATAGTCACCCTAATGATAATGGGAACGGTTACATAATCATTTTTGTCTATCTATAGCGACTCTAGTGATCACTGTTGCCAGGGGGGAACGGTTACATAATCATTTTTGTCTATCTATAGCCACCCTAATTATCACTGTCGCCAGGTGGGAACGGTTACATTAACGACTACGCCACGGGACGCCTGCTGCGCGATGCCAAGCTGTACGAGATCGGGGCGGGCACCAGCGAGATCCGCCGCCTCGTCATCGGGCGGTGTCTCAACTCCGAGTACAGGGCCTGAGCTAGCATCCTCCTGCAGGGCTTACTGCTGTTCCTGCAAAGCATCCTGTGTAGGATATCCTGCAGTGCTTCCTGGATAGTATCCTGCAGTTCTTGCGGGGTATCTTGCTGCTACTGCAGGGTATTTTGCAGCTTTTACAGTGCTTCCTGCAGAGGATTCTGTATACTGCGCCTCCTGTAGAGGATCCTGTATACAGCGCCTCCTGTAGAGGATCCTGTATACAGCGCCTCCTGTAGAGGATCCTGTATACAGCGCCTCCTGTAGAGGATCCTGTACACAGCGCCTCCTGTAGAGGATCCTGTANTCCTGTATACAGCGCCTCCTGTAGAGGATCCTGTATACAGCGCCTCCTGTAGAGGATCCTGTATACAGCGCCTCCTGTAGAGGATCCTGTATACAGCGCCTCCTGTAGAGGATCCTGTATACTGCGCCTCCTGTAGCGGATCCTGTATACAGCGCCTCCTGTAGAGGATCCTGTATACAGCGCCTCCTGTAGAGGATCCTGTATACAGCGCCTCCTGTAGAGGATCCTGCATTCAGCGCCTTCTGTAAGGGCTCCAGCAGCTATTTCTGCAGTATCAGGCAATACATCTGTCTTCCTAGAGGCGCACTGAAGCAACTCACTGCTGGGTTTTTGCTTGAAGGTACCTGGTGTGATGTAGCTCTGTTGCATTTATTTACGGTCAAATTAATTTGAATTGCGTTCTCTACTCTATTCTGTGGGTCGTCTGACGAGATCAGACTTGACTGTCTTAGTTATTATGTCCAGGAATTTTATCTGTAACTTGAGTTTTTTAAATCTAGGTGCAAAAATTGGTTGAAGTTCTTTTTATACGGGTTGTTTCAAGTAGATCTTACATGACTGCGTTCTCGTTTTCGTAGAGTAGTACGTTATGTTACCGGTTGTGAAATACTAGAACATATACCGGTTGTGGAATGCTAAGTCAAAAATGTGTAACGAATACGTAGTTTTTTATCGCGCGGCGTATAAATGCTATTGTGGGTAAATTTTGGCTGCTCAGTGACCGATATTGAAAAAAAAGAGACAAGGAAACGGAAAACCCAAGCTTAGACTAAGGGGAATTCTGCACTGACAAATTTATGTTGCTCCCTGCTACTTATCCTCTTTCTTTTTTCTTCTTTAAGAGCACAATAGTATCGACATTCTGCAACGTTGTTCAGGCAAATAACACAAGTAATATCATGCTTGTTTGAGCGGTTCGTTTCCGAGTGCCATGTGTGACTGTGTTGCTTAAGCTGCTTGCATGGGAAATTCAAGCAAGAAATTGGCAACTTTGGTAAGAAATTTAAGCAAAAATTGGCAGCTTGGGTATGCAACTTTAGGAAGCAACTTGGATAAGCATCACGTTGCTGCTTCTTCTGTAAGCTGCCACGGGCTGTGCCAACTTGCAAAAATTTTGAAGAAGTTTTGACTCGTGATTTTTAGTTCTGTACCTACTGATGAAATTGTGGTAATTCGACAAAATAGCTGGGACAATTTCCTCGTCATAACCTCTTGGTGCGTAATCAGAAAAGAAGTGGACCTTATTTTGAGAAGAATGACATTTTTGAGTATATGAAATATTTCAAGACAAAGTATGGCGTTGAAAACGGCAGTTGAGCAAATATTCTAATCAAAATATAATTATAAAAGGATTATAGAACATAAAGTATGGCGTTGAAAATGGTAGTCGAAAAAATATTCTAAACAGTATCATCATGATTATAATAGAATTATAGCAGCTCCCTGTCTCATGCAAACGGAACAGCCTCTCTATGCAGTCGACCCATGGTTTGTCTCAGATATGATATGAAACTTATCATTTGGGGGGTTGAATTCTTTATTTAACTCGAACTTCACAAATAGTTTGTAGCAATGTGTGTTTTGTTTCAATGCAAACTAACATATTGGTTATTTCTAGTTTGAGTTGAGCGTAGGTGCTGCTGTGATAGTCATTAAAGCTGGTAGTACAAACAATGTTATTTCTGTGTATTTGGGAAATTATTAGTTTCGTTATTTTATTCAGTTGTACAACTGATCGTCTGCTGATGTTGTTCACTGTCACATTATTGGCGATTTATCTCATAGAAATTAATAGCAGATTGGATCAAATGTGTTAATTTCTTTTAAATTCATTCTAAACTATTTATCTCCTTGCGATTGACTGTTTATTTCGAAGTGCTGACTTAGTCTGAACAATAAATTATTCTGTCTAAATGTGTTGTTATCTCTCGTGCTCAAATGAATGTAGTTTAAATATGTGAGGGCGTAGCATGACACTCGCAGTTGTGCAGCAGTTGTGAACTTTGTAATATACTGTACTCGTATGTCCCACAAAAACCCGTACCGTGTATTCATTATCCCGTATCAGTAATACAATCATAATTTTGCTTGAAATTAAATGCTTATGGTATTCTTATGATGGTATTACTGATACCGGAAAAAACAAACTCGGTTCGGGTTTTTGTGGGACGTACTGTATAGTGATGATGATGATGAAATAATTCTGCAGTTCAATACAGTGTTGAACTGCAGATCTGCAAATGTTTGATAACCATTATGGGTCACATTTGCGTTCAGTGGATGCGGGTACTGTTTTAATTAAACGACAAAAAATAATTAGCGCAAAGAAGTAAGAGCATGTACGGCCTTGGATCTACGCGAGAAAGTTGCGTCATGATCAGTTTTCTCTTAATTATCGACTGAATTTTGATGGGCTAAAGTCATGATTAACCTTCATTTCGGTCTTTTCACGTTTATTATATGTTAATATATATCAATACATATAAAAACGGTATGTATCTCTTTAAATTTATCAATGAATGAATATATTTTTTGCTAAATTTCTCCCATGTTATGACAATGGGAATCTCATTGAACACATTAAATTGGTTGTTGCGTCTTTCTTCCACGCTCAATGGATGCTTAATGACTGTATCAGTGATACGAGTCTCGCCAGTACAAAAGTACAAGAATGTTTCAACCAGGATGGATATCTTTGTTTGTCTTCCACATCTGGAGGATTCAGATAAGTGAAATATCGATTCCCGTCATTTCTGAATGGTCGTGTGCACTAGTGTAGATATGTTGCATATGTATTTTGTGAAATGAAATTGCTTAACGAATCAAGTTGGGGCGTCTTTTTTTCTGAGTACGCATCGTTTGATAGAATCACCGCAAAAGTTATGTGATTCATTTCTAGTTTGGGAAGGAATACATATACTGGTTTCCTAACTGTGTCATTCAAACATTATAATTCGAATAAGTTTCAACTCATAAAATGCATATCGAAAATAATGAAATTTTTCTAGCTCCTCTAACTCTTGTTGTCGCTGTTGCTTCCGGTTAATTGGAGCTTTGGAGACGATTCCATGCAGCCCCACGCCTTCAGAGTTGTAGATTGATGCTCTGAAGCTCAGCACACAGGCTGAAAGTTACAGGAAGCTTTTCTGCGAAGTGCCGCTCGAGGAATTCACTCACTTCTCTGCAATGTCACAATTTTAACAAGATTTAACCTCTAACTCTTTAACTCGAACTCTTTATTTAACTTCTAAGAAATTTGTGAGTTTTAAAAGCTAAAAAAAGTGTTATCTTTAATTTGAGACTAAATTTGGATTTTTAAATGGAATGGGTGAGAAATTAGAACATGTTCAAAATGATACATTTGCAGAAGAAGAGGCCGTTGAGGGAGTTAGGAGCTCCGCTTGCACTCCTCCCAGACTGAAAAAAAGTTCGTGAGTGATTCAAAAAGGTAAAGAAAAGTGTTGGCTTTAATTTTTTACTAAATATAGCTTTTTAGATGCAATCGGTGTGAAATTAGAGTGGGCTCAAAATGATACATTTTCAGAAGGGACTGTATAGTTTTCCTTTATGCGGGAGCTCCGCTTCCACCCCTCCCAGACAAAAAAAAATTGTGAGAGATTCCAGAAGCTGGAAAAAAGTGATAGCTTTAATTTAAGGCTAAATTTAGCTTCTTTAGGGCGAATGAGATCGAAATTTAGCACTCCGGTGCGTCGTATGTGTTTGAATCTTACTATAAATTTAATTACGAAAGTGAATGAAAATAATTAACGATTTCATATCTAGAATTTATTGAATTTATTAAATAATTTATGAACCATTTATCTTTCCCATCCTCATGAATTCATGTACTAATTGATGTATAAAAAAATTTCAACTTAAATATTTGTTTTTCGCTGTTATTTTCAGACGAGCGTGTTGTACAATCCTTTTTGTCTGGTATATAGTCCAGCCGTATTTCATTACCCGTACATTATTTACGCCGGTATGATTAAAATTTGATTTTCTTAAAATGGATCGTGTGGTTAACATGTTTGCTCCGATGGCGCATGTTTTCTCACTGGATTCAAATGACTGGTTGCGAGGGGGCTTTTTGTATTACTAATTCCTTAATGCATTTTCACTCATACTTTTAGAAACATTCGTCGTTATCAATGTCAATGAAGACGATTTACTTTGAGGCATTTCTATTCAGGGTTTTTATTTTTCTTCATCGCTTAAGTGTTAACTAATTTTCCTTCAAATGAAAATCGAAAATGCGCATTGTTTTGCTCTATGGGTTTGAATCACTATCATGAATTTTGTATTGTTTACTTTGATATGTCCTCAAATCGGGTCTTAGGACCTTTCATTTGAGAAATTGAGAGAAACTATCATGATGGCTTAATGCATCAATGTATTGAAAATGTGCTGTTTTCTCCTTTTTCTTTTTCTTATGTGCCCTTTTAATACATGTGGAATATCTAACAAGCTATTACTTAGATATCAATTCATTTAGCAGCTGTTCTTTTGTAAAGGTCTGACGTGGTAAGACAGCTTTAATAGTGATTTTAGCCGTTGATCTTTCCTTGAGGTATTTTACATGCACATGACATGGTAGAAAAGCAATGCATTTTATTCACAATTCACTTCTATAATGTTTGAAATGAAAAAAAAATTGCCCGATGGTCTTCGTTTCACTTCATGGAAAGGTTGAGTCATGGATATTTTAGATATTTTTCATTGCTCTCTAATGATGTCTATTTAGTTCATTTTTCTTTGTCAAAGAGTCCAAAGTAGAAGTATTATAATGGGTGGTTAATAACCCTTAAACCATAACCTCCTTAAAGTTGATCTGAATTGAAAGATTTCAATCCTGTTTGAATGATCAGAACAAATTTATCATTAGAATTCCAATTAATTTAATATTTTGGAATGGGTCATCTTTGTTTTTATTAGGTGCAAATCCTTATGCATATTGTAACTGACCCTCAAGTGTATAAGCAAGCAGCCAAAATGTTGAACCACATTTACTAACATAAACAAGCAGACTTATGTAGTGTAAAATTGTGAGCTGTAAGGAAATTGACAGAGCTGGCCTGGACTTTCTGTGGTAGGTTTGCTGATCATATTTATTTTAAAAACAATTTGTTCTTACTTTTTTATGATTTATCTTTTGCGATGGTAATGATAGCAGATAAAAGAGCAAAACTTTGCTCTTTTATCAGGTTATTATCATACCAGCATTTAACATTCATGAGGGTTTTATTGTATTCAATTGTAGTACTTAAGACTTATATCTCCTCTCCTAATTTGGATGATCTTTCAGATTTGCATAACTAGTTTCATTTTATTTTCAAAGGGCTTCAGATATTTTAAATTATGATTTGAGTTACAGTAGATTTTATTAAATTTTTATCCTAAAATAAAGTGCATTAGTTTTCCCCATTTTAAAATCAAACGTGTATTGATGAATTTGAAAACTTTTCTAAATGATTAATGTGGGACTTTTTTCCATTAATATAATTTTATGTGTAGTATATCAATTGCTTCTAAAAATCAGTCGGGTTACTAAGCAATATAGAGCTGTGCGGGTTATGTGCATGCTGCTAGGAAAAAAATTGCAGAATTTGTATCTTGCACCTAAATGCACAAAAACATGTTAATGTTTGGAAAACTAAAAATGCTTATTATGTTACATAGGAATCAGCAAAACAATGTTTGTTCAATTGACTTTATTTCAGTTTCAGATCCTAAATTATTCTTGATTTATAAGTCTACTCTAGCTTTCATATATACTTGTATTTTGGTATTTGCTATTTTACTATCAAATTTAATCAAATGAATTTTGGCTAAAGTATCATGCACCTAAATGGGGGTTTCTTTGGAGTTAGCCCCGTTGGTTAAATATTCGATAACTAAACCTCCCACCAGGTGGCGCCACTAGTCTTAAGCTTAACTCGACGCGGGAAAAACGGACACACCATCCACGGCTCTCTATCACTCACCCAACCCAACCAACAACTGACACAATTATTTTGAATTTTTATTTTAAGCCGTGGATGGTGAATCCGTTTTTCTCGCGTCGAGTTAAGCTTAAGACTAGTGGCGCCATCTGGTGGGAGGTTTAGTTATCGAATATTTAACTAACGGGGCTAACTCCAAAGTTAAGCCCCTAAATGGCTGAAAATATAGCAACACATGTAACAAATGAATACTAGATATTCTTGAAGTTGGGACCAAGTTTGAAATTTCCATCTTATTTCTGATCTGTAGACTGCTAGCTAGATTGAAGTATTAGCATGATGCTGTTGAGATACATCAAAACTTATTTGCACTATTTTATGTCCTAATCTGGGTCAATATTGGGTTTAATGCGCTCACGGAAATTAAGAATTCCGTTCCCAAGAATCACTTAAGGAACACATTTAAGGACGGTTTACACAAATGACATTTTGCTCGCCGATGCATAATTTTCGAATTATTCAACTTTGAAGTTATAGAAACGTCGTATATAAAAGTGAAGGAACGGACACGTAAATATGCTCTAATACGGTATTGACGGAGCGATGGGTGAGGTTAGGGTAGGTTATGTTAGGTTAGTTAAATAAACCAACCTAAACTAACATAAATCAATCTAAAATTGCTTACCTTAACTTACGCAAACCGAGGCTGTTATTTTCTCGGCAAGAAGTGGGCGTCTCCCGCCAGAAAAGTGGGCGTGACCCAAAAATGCGGAGATTAAGCAGCCGACCATATAATGTTATTCCTATCGGAACATAATTATTGCTATATCTTGAAAATAACGCATCAGCGAGCAGAATGTCATTTGTGTAAAACGTTATTAAATGTGTTCCTTTAGCGATTCTTTGGAACGGAATTCTTAATTTCCGTGAGCGCTTTAAACCCGATATTGACCCTAATCTGTTAAGGTAAACTATTTATTAGAAATTTATAACCTTATAATTCATTTGATACTGCCATAAGCTGTACTAAAACAAAACTTTATTCTACGGGATATCTTGGTAATGCTGTTTGTTATTCTGAAGCTGATCAGATACCATTTTGATTGATAATAAGTGGAAGTGGGAGTATTTGTTTCTTGTGCTGAAATCTCTGAACTTTCTGAACATGACAAAAAAATTATTTCCAGAACTTCTCAGAGTTGGTTTGAAGTGAAATTGGGCGAGGACCGCTACTTCTGCTGGTTCAGAATACACTCGGCACAGGAAGTTGTCTGCATCACCTGCAATACTTGAAGCCATACTCACACACCATGAGTCAAGCTCTGGAGCCTTTCGTCAGTCGTATCCTTTCTTGCTACTTTTCTAATTAGTGTAAACCCAATCAGTTTTTGATCATTGAGAATTAATTTTTCTGGGCCGTTCATTGCATATATAACATGATGTAATTGTCACTTTTTTTGTGTCTGGGTGAAGGTTGAGGTTATCCACTATTTTGTATTACATGTTATGGTCTTGTGCAGGTGCATTGAATAATTTTACCTAATTAAAAGGTTATATAAAACCTTCGGTCTGTTTTTTGCACAAGCCTGAAGGGTATTTTTTTTCAAGAATTTTATTCTAAGAGTAAGAGTGCCTGAAATTTGATAAGTTGTTAACAACTTTAAAGCCTCTGTATACTGCTACACATCAGCAGAGTGCATTGCTGAGTACTGTAGCCCTGATATTCTAGTGAAGATTTAACATGTATTCTTTCCTCTGCTGTCTTATCATTGCTTGATGTGCAGCTTAGATCATACTTAGGTCTGATTCTTGAGGAATTGATATCTTCCTTTCCTTGTATGAACAGCTGGCTCTTTTGAACAACTTTTTTGTTCATTGCCTTTATTTCTTGTTTCTGAACCAGTAATAATTGTTTTGTGTAGTGCCAGTGTAATTTACATCTCTACTGGCATTTGCTAATACACAACAGATGAAATGTCAGGATTTTGTGCACTCGAGATACATATATATATATGTGTGTGTGTGTATGTATGGCTATGTACATGGGTGGATTTGCAAATTTAAATTGGTAAAGATGAACAGCAATGAAACAAAAAATTCAAAAAATCTGTGTACCCAGGGAAGGAAAATAATAGGTCCCAACCTAAAAGTTGGGTAGGGCTTCTTTGTATGCATTGATTTTTCCATATTATTTCTTAGTTTCATCATTTCTTTTTTCTGCACCAACTACTTTCTTCAACTTTTTCCTTGGTTCATAAGCTACCTTCAATTTTGTTGTTTCTATAAACAGGATGCAAGGAGACACCTTGAGCATGGATTTCTCTCTTCCTGAATGTCATGCAAGGTGTTGTCATCTTTCTTTCTCTCATGTGAACACCTTTGTTGTATTTAGTGAGGCTTAAACTAGCTTATAAGCCTTAACTTAAAACTTTATATATTTTGTTTGTAGTGATAATTATCTGGGGATGATAATTGTCGAGGCCATTTAGTCAATTATAATGAGCTCATGAAATACTTTGGAACTCAGGTAAAAAATGTTAGAATGCTGAAATGGAAAAATTAGACTAATAGCTCCGTGTTCCTGTTATTGCTTTAGACGACGGATGCT
Source organism: Platorchestia sp. MABIK (assembly GCA_014220935.1). Taxonomy (NCBI): domain Eukaryota; kingdom Metazoa; phylum Arthropoda; class Malacostraca; order Amphipoda; family Talitridae; genus Platorchestia; species Platorchestia sp. MABIK. Next base: position 145,572 of record JACJUY010000766.1, on the reverse strand, counting down.
TGAGTTTGGTCTCTTTTCATATGTTCCTTGACTTGGCTGACTCCAGGTGTTGTCTCCGTCATCACGTCCGACGGGAGAAACATAGTCGTGAGTATCTTGGATTTCAGTGCATCAAAAATGCTTTAATAAAGCTTCATGTTTAGCATGCAGTTGAATAATTTAAAATGTTGATGTTCTGTGGTGTAATTTTGATATTGCTGTGTGAAAGGAAGCTCCCCTAAGAAGTATAAGGCTATTGTACCTTTTAGGATTTACCACTTTCAGGGGTAAAGAGGTCCCAAGTTGAAAATTAGTACTTTATTCACCCTCAGGTGGAGACAACTTTTGTATCTATGAAATTAGTGCTCCCATTGGGAAAATGAAGGCCTGAGCTGAGTTAAGTAGACCTTCTTTTTGTTGAAATATAATGTTTTTGTTATGTTAAGGACTACTTTTTTTATCCATTGCTGTCCTGTTTTTCAGCACCTACTACTTCTTCATTTTGTGTCTCGTTTTATATACTTCTTTCTCAACTTGCTGTTTCTATTCCCCTTCTGCATAGATTCCTCATTCCTTAATCTCCATACTTAATGGTGCCTTCCTCTTTGAATTTTTTTTAAGCATTTCGGGAGGCTTAAACTAAAATCTGATCTTGTGCTAAATTTAGATTTCTTTCTTGAAATGAACCAATATCCATAAGTTTTTCTTTTTTATTAATAAGTTTCTATCATGCCATTTCTTACACAAGAAATCCTTTGTGGGAACACTTCCTGTGGTTTTACTGTTCCCTTTACTCTATGCTGAATAGTTCCCTTTTCGGCTCTCCAGAATCCTTGTGTGGTCAGGGAGGTTTAGGCTAACAAACACAATAATCCACAAAAAAGATTAGTTTTTAGGTTAGAGATCCCTATAACAGTGTAGCTTAAGGATTCCCCATCAAAGTATTTGCTTTTAAAGTTGTCGTAACCTTTTACGGTAGATTTTTTACAACATCCTAATCCAGTGTCGCACAATAGTATCAAGCCTAAAGCACTTTTTCATCCATTAAACCTTGCATCAAAACACTAATTTCGTTGTTGAAATTAATCTAACTATTGCCTTCTGCATAATGCTTCAGCTTTTTAATCTTGAAATTAGGAGGTGAAGAACTAACATGATGTTTGTGTGTAGATTGATGGTGCTGAGCTACAACATCAAGATTTACTTTCATTCGAATACTATTACTTGCATTTCGGTACTAAAGCACTTTAACATGTTGCTTGCGATACGAACTATAAATGGGTTGTAAATGCATTTAATGAACCCAGTTAAATATTCTAAATTTAAAAAACTGCTAACCAATTTTGATTTTAAATTTGTGTTGAACATTGAACTTCAGTAAAAAACTCACTGCGGTGAATATGTTAATGTTATCATAGTTCTTTAATTTTGACAAGCATTGAACAACGATTATATAGGATGTTTTTGCTGAGGTAATGTGAAGTTTGTATTTTTGAACTGCGAGACCTGTAGTGTGATATAGTACGAAGTGCTGAAACGCTAGCAAATCTGTTAATTCTACTCCTCGTGGTTGTTCCAGGGCACAATGAAGGGCTTTGACCAAAGTCTGAACGTAATTTTGGACGAGTGCCACGAGCGCGTGTACAGCTCCAACCGAGGTGTGGAGCAGGTGCTTCTTGGCCTGTACATCATCCGGGGGGACAACGTGTGAGTGGCACTGCCCTATTGAGACTTAATCCTCAATCCTAAATGGAGCCTTTCTTCTTTCTCCTTGAAACGCCTTTTTGTTGGTAGGGACGTTTGAACTACTCAACTGCAAAAAAATTTTCTTGCCAAAATAGGATGCGAGTGGCACTGCCCCATTAAGACTTAATCCTTGATCCTAAATGGGACCTTTCTTCTTCCTCATTGAAACGCCTTGTTGTTAGGGGCGTTTGAACTACTCTATTGCAATGAAGTTTCTTACCAAATTGCTATTACAGGCAGTTTTGTATTTCACTGACAGGAAAACTTTTTACGATCGTGGATTAAATCACGTGCTGCAATGTTTGTAATTAAAACGTAATTTTCTTAATCTTTCAGAGCTTTAGTTGGAGAACTGGACGAAGATTTGGAGGCGAGGTTAGACCTCGCGAATATCAGAGCAGAGCCTCTGAATGAATGCAAGACGTGACCTGTCACCGCTGGCATCGTGACGTAATCATCGGACTTTGTGTTAGAGAAGAGACGCTCTCGATGTCGTCCACAATTTTAGTGACGCTCAACCTTTAATTTTTAAAAATAAATTCTTTGTTTTGAGTGACTTCGGTATGTTAGCGTCTATTTTATACCATCATTCGTGTGCGGAAGATCAGTACTAACAGTTCTTTACATCATGGACGCTTCGGGAGAGATGGATATTTTTCTGAGCAACTGTCGATCGATAGAAAAGTTTTTAATTTTCGGACAGGACTACTCGTTATGAGTTGCTTTATTTTCGAATTGCTGTAGGATTTTTTTTTATTGCATTGATGCTCTTTCATCGGCTTTCTTGTCTAATTCATCTGTTCGTGGAACTTTCTAATAAAAGCCCTTTAGATTATCTCAGTTTCAGTAACCTTACTGCTATTCTTGGTTCTGTATCGTGCGTTTTTTTTCATCGTGCTTAGGTTTTGTAAACATTGCGTGCGTCAGCATACCCTCGTATTTTTTTCGTCTAGGTCATTCTGGCCTCCAAATTTACGCTTACTTTCTGAGGGGCTGGATGGCCTACGTACGTATTAGAAAATTGACAAAAAAATATCACGGTTTGGCTCTCAAATAAGTCTATATTTTAGAAACTAAACATCCTAAGAGTTGGGTAAATTGGTTGATCACAGATACCTCATTAAGGCGTCTAAATTAACACTTTGGCTGCGGCATGTAAAACTGAAGTTAAACATTTCAACTCGAATATAAATTAAAGTGTATTCATGTTGAAAATAGAAGACGTTAACTAGATCGAGCCTTCATTTAGTTTTGATTCAGTATTTGTTGACCCCCCCCCCCCCAAATCTCTCTCCCGTGGGGCCAAACCATTGAAAATTCGAATTCGTGGGTTTTGAAATTTATATTAGTTATCCTAACATAAAAAAAGAATGCTTTATTCCAATCAATCAAGCTTAATATCATCTTGTAAATTGGTTGCTCAAATGACTCATAAGTGTTAATGATTCTACTGACATTGCTCGTGGTTATAATTCGTTTGAATAAATTCGCAGAAAACGATTGATGTTTCACCAATTTGATAATGTTTTATTATAAAAATGGCGTTTCTATAATTTTGAACTTCTTCGCTATCGATATATACATAGATAAGCTCTTTTCGCGAGACTTTTTTAACGTGCTCGAAAAGGTGTTAGCATTATTTTTCTGCTCTGCGATTGATCAGACATGCATCAACACCATCAGTTTTGCAATTTTCATGAAGTCGTCATATCCTAGCTAGAGTTTAACGCCAATTTATACTCTTGGGCATTCAATTTCTTACATAATATATGATATAAATTACGAGAAGCCTATGTTTGTTGTATAAGTTTTCGACATCTCATAGTCATGTTCAAATTATTCCCCAAAGGTTCAATAATTCGTCTGAAAATTTTTTTTTTCTGCCGGTGTAATAATTTCAATTTTTCAATCTCTTTCAACCATGGGTAAAATTTATGAGAGCTTATGGTTGTGCCATGGCAAATGCCTGGAGCCGAATCGCTCTCAAATTGCTGTAAGAAAAATCATGTTACGGATTTTTTTTCTCACGAAAATTGTTAGCTTCGCAGTTTCTCTAGACGCTTAAGAATTGTGTGTGTAAGCGTAGTTTCATTCTTCCTTTTCGAAAATACTTTCAAAACAACTCGTCGTAAAATCAATTTCAAGGGAGAGTAATTGTGTGAGTATTTATTCCGTTAAATTAGTTTTGATCAAGCTTTGATTGCCGCCAAGTTAGGCTGAACCCTCGCTGGTAATTCTTTTCATGTCGCGAAGTCAGTCTCTAAAAGCAGATCGGATCTCAAAAATGGCTAGCCGGTCTTAAGAACTTGTATTTTGTTTACTTTGTTGAAACCCGGGCTGTAAATGGGCTTTGGTAAATAGCATATTTCGTGTAGTTGAAACTCCTGAAATATTAGGAATTAGATGCAGAGGATAATTGATTTTCGAAATAAACTTTGCGATCGGTTCCTTATTTTAAGAATTTACCCTTCGTCTATCGACTCATGGTAATTAAGTAAAGTCTACAAATGAAGTGGAGATTTACAGGTACGAACTTGACACAATTTCATGGATTCGAGAGGCACAATTAATGACTCACGATTTCAATATGATTAGAGCAATTGAGGTTTTGAAAAGGGATTTTGCTAGGTGTAAGTTTCTCAAGAAGCATGATTTGAACTTGGGTTTGTTTATCCTGTGCTTTAGGGACTGGAGCATTCACGGGAGATACCGTTAGGTTATATCGGCTATAGATTGGCTTTCGAAACTCCTACCTTTCTAGTCCACTTTGCTTTTTCCAATGCTCACACCTTCTTTTGCCGCCTCTTCTTTTTAAACAATTTATTTACCAGAAGTGATACAGCAATAGATTTCAAATTTTTGGCTTTTCTTCCTCTTCATCCCTAATTTAGGATATGAAAGCATTAACTTTTCGTGGTTTTTAAAGAAATAATTTAGATTACTTGCAACAATAGCAGGTTTCTTGTGATGAAATAATTTCTCCTTGAGATATATTCCTGATCATAAATATGATTTTTATAAAATTTCGCATCGTTCAAATTTTATAAGAACTGAAGTCAACCGTAAGAAATCTTATTTTTTGTTTTCTTGGAGCATTTCCATGGTACAATTAAGAAATTAATCGGAGTTTCTAAATTCCTCTAATAGATAACGAATAACCTGACGACGATGCGTCCATTTAAGGCTCTCAAGTGTCGCTCCTCACAGACACATTTATTTTGTTTACTAAAACCGTTCAGCATCCAAAATTGCATATATGACATCTTCGTTTATAAAATAAGCTTTGTTAGTATCTAAGTCATCAACGTTCATTGAGCATTTTTTGACAATTCTTAAAATTCATGATTTTCTTAAACAACTTGCATTCGTTCACAACATGGGTCATGGAAGTCAACAGAAAAAGTTACGGGAAAAAACAGTATATGTAATTACTTTGCCTGATATCCATTTTTAATGAATTCAATCAGGAGTTTAAAGATCGAAGCGTAATTTCAGAATTTGATTTTCCTCGAGAGGATTCAGTATTGTCTCTATGGGAATTCGCACTCCCTGGGGAAAAACATGAGGTCCCGAGCTGAAGGTTAGGTAGACCTACCTCATGTTGAAATGAACATTTCATTAAAAATGAAAGAGCAAGATAAGCTACTCTAATCATTTCATCATTTAAGGTATATATTCGAATAAAACCTAATTTCAAACGTTTCGGACACAGGCCATCATCAGTGATAAGAATTCTGAAAAGTACGAAGTAAAAAGTAAAAATAGACTATTTTACAATGACAAATCTCCTACCTTTCTAGTCCACATTTTATTTTACATTTTATTTGGTTACGGGTGATTCTTTTCCGGTTCACTGCGTCCTATTTTTTATTGCCGACTTCTTTTTCTTCCACTTTTATCATATGTCATATACTTCTTTTTCCGCTTGCTAATTGTTTCTATGCGCAGGAGGACTTATGAGGCACACACCTTGTGCGTAGATTCCCCGTTCCCTTAATTCCACATCAAATGATGCTTTCCTTTATTTCGAACACTTTTGTTGCTGTTAGGAACGTTTGAACCAATCCATCTACGTTTAAACTAATCCATCTACTTTTAAACTAATCCATCAACGTTTAGACTAATCCACCTACGTTGAAATTAATCCCTCTAATTCAATTTAATTAGATCCTATCAGAACTTTACTGGTTTACGTTAGTTACAAGCAACTGAGAAAGTCTACAGTTCGAACACTATGTCAACATATTTGGACGCCTATTGAGTCGTCTAGTCCTAAAAAAACGAAATCCAGCAACTGGTCTTACAAATTTTAAGGGGTAGTTCTCCGACGTTGAAACCAGTTCTCTGGAAGCTTCTGAAAAGAAAGACGTTCTTGGCGTGAGACAATTTCAAGGTCACTGTCATCACGCTGTCAGACAGTGACGCAGATCAGCGACCGTGAGGTGTGAGTGCTTGAATAAACGAGCCGTGTTTCTTCGGCAGAAGGTAAGACGAGAGCAATTCAGATAAATTTAAGTGAAACAGTAAATATCTGGGCATCGAATGTGAGTCTTTATCATGGTAGAGGAAAGTCTTAACCTGCGTGGTCTGAGATGTTTTAAAATGTTTATTACAGTGAAAACGCTGTCTTGTTAGTCGTGATACTCTGAGGTCGCTGCTCTGAAAATCCTAACCCTATCTGCCCGCTACTTGTTTAATTTACCGTAGGAGCCGGGTTAAGTGATTTGTAAATTATTATTCATTATGTTGAGATGTAATTATTGCTCGCACGCTCCGTTACTCATGAGAGAATTTAACGATTTCAAAATGCAGGGAATGACGTTAATCGATTTTGTTTCATTACAGAGTCAGGAAATTACATAAAATACATTGAAAGTACGATGTTTACATCTCGGATTTAGTTATTCATCCTACGATGATTTTCCTTTGATTGTTTGTATTTTTATTAACTTTTATAAAGTTTGTGGCCCATTATAAAATATGAATCTTCGAGTTTTTACTTGTTTTGTAAGTGATGTGGCTTTCTACATGCGTGTGGAAAAATGATCAAAATATTAGTGCTTGGCACCAAAAGCTATTGTTAGATTTTCGAGATAAAATATCCACGAATTTTTGTGGTTTGTAAATTTCTTCGTTTAGTCGCTTGAACACTGGTAGTGCGGTGATGTGAGGAAAAGAAAGTTATGTTTTTCTCATCGAAAAGTAAGGTTGTGAGAACTTGTCGATACTATATGCTCTAATTCCTACCTCGATAAGCGCTCAATGACCCCAATTCATAATTCACTCATAAATTTGTGCAATTGGATATTTTTTCACAGCTGCGTACGTGCTCAGAAGTTCTTTGAGTGATTTCATCGCTCCAGAAAGAATTGCCCTGCTTACCTCGCCGCCATGTTGTTTCATTGCTGGGATGAGAAAGATGTAATAGCTCACTGAAAAATTATCTTTAATTTCCATACTTGAGCTTGGCCACTCTTGAATTTTCTCGTATGAAGGGAATGATGCACTCTACGTAGTCAGCAACCGCATTGAAGAGCTTATTGTTTGACAAAAACGGGTTGCAAAACGAGTGATGTTAAATGCTTTAATGTGTGTTATCACTCTATTCAAACCTTGGATTGGGTGAGTTTAAGGGATTTTTGCCGTATTTTTTCAGATGTTTTCTCAATTAGCGGTGAACTACTGGGATGTTTATGGGTAAATTATTTGGAAACTCATATTGGATTTGCAGTCACCTACGCTATCCCAACACTACTCTTTCAGATACTTGATGGTACCGTACATTGCGTCCGTACATTGCTTATGTTTGCACCTATCACCTACTGATGAAGTGTTATAACGAAATTACTTTTTTACAAATGATGACGTGTTCATAAAATGTAAATCATCTTCATTTAGTGTAAACTTTTGTTTCAGGACAACACACTTGAGAAATGATCGCCGAAAATCGGCAGACCTATCTATTTGTCCATCCCCTTCTCTAATTCTTTTTAAAAAATGACCGGCGTGTGCCAACCATGTAAATAATGCTCCTTTTTCAAAACATTTGTTTCAGAATACGTAATTCCAGACATGAGGGCGGAGCATCTGCCCGGGCGGCTAGTGTGGGGCAAGCTGAGAGGACACCGCTATTGGCCAGGTGATGTGAAACCAACCGCAAAACTTCATAGTCTTCAGAACGGGGATAAATACGTTTAATAAGTGAAAAATATATGCATGTAGTTACTGGGAAACTAAGTTTTCCAACAATATACGTAGTCGTTGCGTTGTTACGAGGAAATATGCCAAATCATGTGGTCGTAAATCTTAATTGGAGTATGATCAGGAGATGTACTTTCACATACAATTTTACCTAGAGCAGTTCTTTTAGAAACATCAAGTATCGTTATTTTAAATGGCAGCCGGTAGATCGAATTACAAGTTACTTAATTGTTAATGAAGTCACGTCAAAAAATAAGTGCGGACATCAACCTAAATGGAGTCTTTAGTGTGCGCTAGTATCTTCAAACGAGTTTCCTGCTATTTTAGCTTGAAGAGCGCATCAGTTGAATTTTTGTATTTTCCAGAAAATCAGAATTTAACTATTTGAAAAACAACAGCATCTGAACCATATAATCTGTATAGTCCACTGCATATAATCATATAATCTGTATAGTCCACTGCAGGAACCGTTTCGAACGTGCTCATGTTTGGTCGAAATCCATCGTTGCGTAAAACGCACATTGCAATGAGACTAATTGATATTGATTAGACAAAAAACTTTCGCTGGATGAATAACGTGAATAACATAATATTCATCAAAAACTTTGTGTTTCAAAATACATTAAGAAAAATCATTCACAAACCCGCAGTCGAGCTGAGCAATCACAAGTGTGTGTTCTCCTCGAAGAATGAATTCCGTCATTTTCATCACATTTACTGAGAAAATCGTGTACTATACTACTATTCAGGGAATCAAATCATTCACAAACTCTCAATCAAGCATTGCAATCACGAGTGTGTGTTTTCCTTGATTTAGCCGTCGAAGTGACGAGGTCTCAGAGCTACATCACTGCTTCGGCCAGGCGTCCGATCCACACTTGGGTCCTCTGGTTCGGTGACTTGCTGCTCTCTAAGGTAAGAAAAGCACTCTTTCTTCCTGCCTATGGTGAGAACTGAGCTGTTGGTCCTCGGGTTATAAGGTATCATATCCGAATCTTATCAAAGATGACAATGCTGGTTCGATGACTTGGTGCTCTCCAAGGCAGAAAAGCACTCTCACTTCCTGCCTATGGTGAGAACTGGGCTGTTGGTCTTCGATTTATACGGTATCATCTTATCCGAATCTCATCAAAGATGACATTACTGGTTCGGTGACTTGACGCGGTCTAAAGTTAGAAAATACTATTATACTTAAACACTTCCTGTCTGTGGTGAGAACTGTGGATCCTCAAATTATGCAACATCTTCTTATCCGGATCTCTTCTTAATAAGATGAAAAAAAGTCCCAGCTATTCGTAATTTGAATCACACATAGTATTAGTAGAATGACGAATTAACTTTCATCTGTTTGAGTTGAGGTTCGTATAAGATGACATATAACTCAAGGATCGATTGCATGTGCTGTGACAAACGTTCTTCTGCGGAAGTTAGCATCGAACTAGTACTAAAATACTGGATGCCAAAGTTGAAATAAAACTTCTGCATAAAGCTCTGCTTCCAAGAACATTAAATTCATCGCACATTTTGGGTTCATTTTTTGACGGTCTCCGACTCCGTAAAATCGTAGAGACTAAGTACATCATTTGTGTGCTTTGAAATGTTTTTGAGCATTAAGTATGTTCGTGTTCTTTCTATGCAGATAAAAAATATGAAGTGCGTTTGTGGTCTTCGCAAATCGTAAATAAGAAATGACACAATTTTGAACTCCTTTTGTCATGACGCGTGAGTAGAGTAAAAATGGGGAATTTTATGTTAGTTCTCTTAGATATTTAGTTCTTCTTTCCTAAAACTAACATTAGAACTAACCTGAAACCATTCATGCTCACAAATGTAGGAGAGAACTGTAACTTCGTTGACGATCCTTTGATAGTAACCTGTGCATGTGAAAAATGACCGCTCTTTTCTCGTTGTTCGTATCTAGGATTCACGAAAGAGTTTTTTATTTTATGTGGAGCCGCTTTAACTCCCAACTCTTTATGGTCACTTTAGCTATAGTGGTTGAGAGCGCGCTTTTCTCGGGAAAGGTCGCCGGTTCAATTCTCGGCAACGCCTGCCTGGTGAATTTCCTCGTTGGGAAAAGGAAGAACTTGGCCACAATTCCCCACTCTCTTATGCTACAGAGGGACCGGGAGTAATCGTCATTGCATCCTTGTGTTTTAGTTATATCGCTTTTGGAAAATCAATTTGCCAGAAATAAAAAATACTTTTGGCAGTGAGACGGCAGTCATGCATGCTTCCGAGTGCTGAAACCTGAAAAACGCAAATGACATCATCCGTTCAAGGTAAATTTGAGGAATTACTTTTTTTATGATGAGATAGTGACTAAGCTCAATTGTCTTTGACCTAAGGTAAAGGTGACGTCTCTGGAAGAGTTTGCTGAGGCGTTTGATAAGCGTTACAGCAAAGCCGGCCCTTCTCTGTACACCCGGGCTGTCACCCAAGCTGTACGAGTGAGTACCATTCTTGTTTGACTCAAGAATTCATTTTACGGATTTTTTGGGGAGTACTCGTCTGCACTATTGCTAAATGTGGTGAATTACAATGATGTTATTTTTTATTCTTTCACGCTAAACTATTCGGTCAGTCTAGTGTACGTTTCAGTTCAGCGTTTTAGATTAAGGGAAGTTGTAATGAATATGGTTTCCATAGGCTGCCCTAGGAGTCACTGAACTTAGTCGGGCCCACTAGTATATAGATATTTTTCTACACTTGTCCATTGTAATGATTTTGCTCACATAGTGCTTATGGAAGAAACTTGTTTGAATATTAAACCTATGCTAAGGCAATGCGGCTCATGGACCGCCTTCCTTTCTTTTTGAGTTTTTCAAGTAGCGGGAGTGAGTTGCATTTGCAATGACAGTGAAGCCACAGCCTCATTCTCTCAAAAACAAAATGAACCCTCGAAACAGCTAAATCCCCCTTCGTATGGTTTGTCTGTCAATTAAGGACCTCTATATTAAGAACTTTTAAAAAGCCAATCTATTCTCATACATTTCATGTATCGACTTTTTTTGGAAATGAACAGTTTTTTTTTTTCTTTTCTTTCATGTGTGTGCAGGAATGGTGCATACGGGCAGGACAACCTGAGTGCCCGGGGCAGCTCTCCAGTGCAGTGAAATTCTTCAAGCATCACCGCCGCAGCGCTACAGCATTTTCAGGCGAGCTTCCTGATCTTTAGTGTCAACCAGCAGTGATGCATCGTGTTCAAAAAGTCTCTCCTCAGTGAGTGCTCTAGGTTGGTCACCGTGGCCGAGTGGTTAAGAGCGCGCCCTTCACGGGAAGGTGTCGCCAGTTCGAGTCCCGGTAGTGCCACCCGATGATTTCTCCCCGTTGGGAGAAGGGAGAACTCGGCCACAATTCCCCCACTCTACGGAAATGGGAACGGCTTGACCGGGGGTAACCGTCATTGCGTTAGTTATGAGGCATTTGAAAAACCAATGTTCAAGATGGAACGGATCAGACGTGATTGGAATAAACATCCTTATTCATTCTTCTCTTGAGAGTTGTCACATTACTGCCATTGAAGAAAGTGCTTTTTCAATCAAATGTTTCGAGATAGAAACGAATACATAAATTCCGTGACACAGATTTTTCGAGGAACTTTTCCGTATATTTTTGTTTTACATCGTTACTTGGTTCCTGCTGAGAGCTTATGACCACTTGATATGTGAAAGTAGTTCTTTGAGACTCCACATCATCGAGTCCTTATTGAGTACAGCAATCTCAAAACGAGATCTGATTCTCTATGAACAAACTTACTTGGTTTTTCATCCTAATAATAATATTACATTATTAACGAAAAAGTTCATGTTTTTGCGCGTCTGTTGTCGAACAGCTGAACTTAAAACACAATTAATCCAGTTATTACATTACTGCGGAAATTTTCAAGCAAATTTTTGATCCTTCAACTGCTACCGGTATGTTGATCGTTAATAGTTCAGATAATTTTAACGGTAAACACCGTGTTGATGAATGTTAATGGCTCCTGTAATGTTAATGGTAGTAAGCGTGTTCTTGGTCCTTCAACTGTTACTGGTATATGGGTCGTTATTATTCCTATCAATTTTAGTGGTGATTCTGTTAATGGCCCCATCATTGTTAAGGGCACCTCTAATGTTAATGCTAGATACCATGTTAATGGCCCCCATCAATGCTAATGGGACTCATTTTTCACGTAACTTCAGTCAAATTCGGACGAGGGATGCTATGCATCATTCATGTGCAACCTACGGATTAGCTTTCGAATTCAATCCTCTCAAAGCAACGGTGGCTTGAATGACGGCATTTTATGCTCCAGAGTTTCGAGCAGGCGCGGTACTTCAGGTAATGCTAAGATGCAATTCTCGATGGCTTGTTTTTTAACGAGCAGAGCAAGACGAGAACCTACCAGTGTCCTCTTTCTTGATTGCACATTTTTAACGAACAAAGAAGACGAGAACCTTCCAGTATCATCTATCTTGATGGCATGTTTTTTAACGAGCAGAATAAGACAAGAAACTTCCAGTATCCTCTTGATTAATGGCATGTTTTTAACGAACAGAACAAGACGAGAACCCAGTGTCCTCTTTCTTGATGGCACATTTTTAACGAACAAAGAAAACGAAAACCTACCAGTATCCTCTTTCCTGATGGCATGTTTTTTAACGAGCAGAACAAGACAAGAACCTACCAGTATCATCTTTCCTGAGTCACGTTCTCGAGAGGGTTGCTTCGCAGTTATCTCCATCAAACAGTCCTGTGCCGCTCCCTCGTCGTATGCGGATTGGGCACCGCGAGGCAAATACGTCAAGTGCGAGACCAGTATTTGTGGCTGGTTGTAACAAGCTTAAAATTGATAGAGGTATATATAATTGGCAAGTATTTTCATTATGGTGCGTGTGCAATGATGGTATTCTGTGGAGGTGGTAAAATCAGACACTTTGAAGAGAACGTGGCTTTGTTGTCTAAGCCATTTTGCTGTTCAACTTAGTCATGAATGTTTATCTAAGTATTGCCTTGCTCTCAGAGTAAAGCAAAAATTGTTTATCACAGCCATGAGAAAGGTTGAACTTAAATCTAACTGCAAACTTTTGAAAGTAACCAAACTCTGTTGTGATTAGAATTTGTGAAAAAGAAATTGTAGCAAAGTTAGTTTTAGGCCGTCATAATGTTCGACTATGAGTGTTTTTATGTTTGTTTATTGACCCATGCCAGACTCGGTTGTAACTGACGATTTATGACGATCTCAATTACGGAGGATCAATTTGAAAAGGAAATTGTATACGGAAGTCTTATCTTTCATAGCTCTCATTGTCCAGTAATGGAATAAAGATCCAACCCATCTAATATTGTAAGGTTCAATTTCAAAAGAAAATTGTATAAAGAAGTCTTGTCTTTCATATCTCTCATTGTCTAGTGATGAAATAATGGACCAACCCGTTTGATATTACAGTAAAATGCGCGAGTACAGTATTTCCTTTGTTTGCATTGTGTTATCTGACAGCGTGGACAAACGTCGGGGGCAAACATGCACGACAACGCTTTTATTTTCTGTCGTATCAGAAATAGTTAGGAACTTTTAACTTTTTCATGTGCTCATTTGACAGGAAAAGTATCTCTGTATATCTGCTTGGATTTTCTGAAGCCTGGTTAGCTCCTCTGTAGAAATCGACAGACTAGGGTAAATGTTTACGACAGGACAATAATCGCGAGTGACGTCATGGCTGCCCTGATGTGTACTTATCATTCGCGTAATCGAATTATTTTAGAACAGTCTGTAAATTTATAGAAAAGAATGATGAAGCAATTGCATTTCCAGGTTAATACAGTTATTTGAATAGGATAACCTAAGCTAACCTACCCAACCTAACGTAACGTTCATTCCAGCCATGAAAAACGAAAATTAAAATACCGCTATAACTCGTTAAATCCTGATACTGAAAGGGCATAGAAGACGCAAAGTGCATAGAAGAAAAGTTTTTTTTATCTATTTAGCATTATACAAGCAACAAAAGTTGGGAAATCGATCAGTGTCCGGTGATGAACAAAAAACAAGATCAGAGCTAACTTATATCGCCCCGTCGGTTCAACCCGAATGGCGCGAAACTTGGGATCCCATTTTGGGACATGACAATATTCATGACTAGGCATGTAGATGTGTCAGCATTGGTTACGGTTCTTTCACCAAAACAGAGAGAAGCTGGTGTGGTATAGGAATTTATCCGTACCAAGTACTCCTGACAGTCTAGCACAGTGGTTCTTAACCTGTGGGGCGCGAGCCTCCGCAGTAACGCTTAATTTTTCCAAGTAATGTTTTCGACATAAGTGAACTTTCACTGTTTAATATATCTGAGGACCTATTTACAATGTTCTTTGTTGTGAGCTCTTATTTACCAGTCCATCTGCACAGAATTTCCCCTGACAATTATTACGGGGGGCGTGGGAGTGAAAAGGTCAAGAACCACTGGTCTAACATGTGGTTGCTAAGTTGTATTCATGCCCGCCACGTTCTCAGAGAATGCTTCGCCGAAGCAAGTCCGTCGAGTTCACGAAGGCAAGATTTCTAAGTATCGGCATCGTGACTACAGCAGACTGTACGAACATGACAAAGTTTGTATCAGCTCTTTGTGCTCCAAATGCAGCCACGTGAGTTCCGTGTCGCGAAAATTTTCCTTGTTACTTATTTTATAGGTAATCAAGAGGGGTTGCCCCTAGCTGGGAGTTAGGTAAGCCTTCTTTATGTCGAAATAAAATGTATATATTTTCTCAAGGACCATCTTTTTTCGGTTCACTGCTGTCCTTTTTTTCAGCGCCTCTGACTTCAACTTTTATCTGGTTTCCTAACCTTCTTTCTCAACTTACTGTTTCTATGCACAATGTGCATAGATTCCGCGTACCTATATTCTCCATACTAAATGGTGTCTTCATCCCTCCTCTCTTTGAATATCTTTGCTGTGGTAAGGAAGGCTGAAACTAATTTTTAAACAATCAATGAAAAGAGATTGCGCAAATATCCACCTTGAAGCAGTTGTTAAGATTGGTTTGAACCCCGTCGGTTTCTAGACATTGTAAGTGCGGATGTGGATATCAGAATAGAAAAAAATATTATTGGTGAATGTAAAATAACATTGACAATTAATGGTAAACTATTTCCTGTATTAAAGTTGAGTAGTTGAAGCCATGAGACGCTGTAAATACAGCGTTTGCAAACTCGAAGAACCGTTAGTAAAAACAAATCGCTAAGTGGGCTTTGACAGATACATGCAATTATGGATGATGACAGTCCATGCGTCTATTTTGTGCTTAAGGACGAAAGTGCATTATATTTATCGCTTGGGATTGTTATTGCCTTCTCCATTGAGTTCTGCACAAATGATTAACCTAACATATTCGCATTGCTAGAATGTCATCTCCGTTTATTTTCACGTCTGTATTCCCTGAGCAGAAAGGGAGCAGCAAGAGGGGGACGTTGCCGGGCAGGCTTGTGTGGGGCAAACTAGACGGGTACCCGCACTGGCCAGGTGGGGGCGAAAGAAAAGAAAAAGAAACTTTATTTCCAATAAAGATGATATAAATGATATAATAGGTTTTCAAAATATCTTAACACTTCGACTGCGACGTGAGCCACCGGTGGTACACTGAGAGAATTTTTATAATGCTGCTGACCGCCCAGTAGGCACAAACTCAACTTTCATAAATACTTGAAACGAAATTAAGTGAAGGCGCGTTCCAGATAATGTTTGCTATTTTCAAAATTACTTTCTGCAATTGACTTTAAATTTGAGTTGAATATTGAACTTCAGTTCTACCTGCCGCAGTCAAAGTGTTAAAGTAAGGATCCTTAGTTGATACGAACGGGAGGGCTTGTATCTTCTTAGTAGTTGGCTAGTGCTTAGTGAGATCTTAATTTAGGGTAGAAAGGAGCGTGGGTTACCTGGAACAAGTTTGAGCTATTAAACAATTAGAGATTTTGAAAATAGATTAAAGTTTATGAAACCGAGGTGAGACCACAATGATCGTTCATGTTGAGGGCCAATGATCTTTGGTAGAAAGGGAGCATGGGATCCCTTGAAATTAGTTTACCCTGATTAAAGTTCACGAGGCTAAGAAGAGAATTTAATGATCCATTGTGTTGAGGTTCAATAACTTTTAACCTAAGCCCTTCCTGAACCCGTTTTGACACGTCTTTGTGAATCATTGTAGTTTTCTGCGGTATTTTCTATTCCCGCGAATGGTCTTAACTGCATGTCAAAAATGAGCACTTTTGCCTGAAGGTATACGCCATGAAATGTTTAATTACTGCGCAGAGCAATTTAAAGAACGTATTTTCCAGGACTGTTGGTCATCCAAAATTTTTAAAATTGCTTTAGTTTGCAGTAGCTACAGTATTTTCAAGTAATCTGGGTATTTTCAAATAATATATATTTTTTTAAAGATACCCTGACTACTCCTTTCGTTCTTTGTTAAAAGCCATGTCATGCCTTCACAATTTCCGTGCAGGCCTTACCGTCTGCGCGACGTGGTGCTTCGTGCCGCACGCAGAGGAAAGCCATCTTTGGATTTTTTGGTTCGGTGACCATTACATCTCCAAGGTATTGTTCATCTTCGGACTTTTGATTCGGTGACCATTAAAGTGACATGTGCCTCACTTAAGGATACTTGAGTCTACAATTCAGTTGTTGAGAAAGAAAGCCATTGTTAACATGTTATCCCTTACAAGTTCGACATATTGAACGAATCCCCTTTTCTAAAAACGCTGTGACATGTGCCTCACTTGAGTTTCGTACACTATGGTGGTGATCGTACCGGTACGTCACGATATCGTGCGACGTTGTACTCGTGACAGCTGAGTGGCTAAAAAACCCGCCATTCCTTGAAGGTGTCGAGGGTTCGAATCCCGGCTCTGGGTAGCGACTTTCTCCATTGGGTATAGGGGAAAAACTCAAAGCACAATACCCCACTCTACCCAGGTGTCTGAAATGGGTACCGGTCTTGACCGGGGAAAGCCGTCCTGGTGTTAGTTATAAGGCATTTGAAAAACCAATATACAAGGTGATATGTATCAGGCTTGATTGGAAATAAAGCATCCTTAGATGCCGATGTTTGTTTGTTCATCCAGATAAAGCGGACTGCGGTTTCGGACTTGGCAGAAGACTTCCCTCGTCGCGCCGCACCTACGGAAGAGGGATCTCTTCTTCAGCGGGCCGTGCTCGAGGCCCTCAGGGTAAGTCAACATCATCGCTGATTTTCTACCAACCTGAACAAATATTTCACTGGTTGAGATCATTCAATAATCTTTTACGTATATATCACTTGTTGAAATCAACAATCATTCAACAACTTTTTTGATAAATCATTTTTTGAAATCATCGGAAAACCATTCCACAATCTTTTACATATTTTACTTGTTGAAATCATCCCACAACCAGTATAGCTTTTATGGATTCCCTTTTTATTGTCATTTTTTTTAATGGGAGTTCGCAATTCTACGGGAAAAAGAGAGGTTCCTTCTGAAGGTTTGTTGAAATAGAATTAGTTTTTGTTTTGTTACGGTCCTTTTCGTTTTCTGCTGTCCTGTTTTTCAGCACCTCTATCTTTTTTAACTTTTATAACCTCTCTCAACTTACTTCGTCTACGTGCAAGGGATTTTTTGTGGGAAAACATCTTGTGCATAGATTCTGCGTTCTTTTAATTCCAAACTAAATGGTACCTTCACCCTTCCTCTCTTTGGACCACCTCGGTTGCGGCTGGGAAGGCTGAAACTAACACTAAATCTATAACCTAAGGTGACATTAAAAAATGGTTCTCGGTATGAATAAAATATTAATCACAGCCGGCAATTTTTTTCCTCCGGTGTACTGCAGTCCGCAATTTTTTCCCTCTAAGGAGGAGTATTGAAGTCCAGCACTACCTTATTTCTCACTCTATCGACAGCATCCGGCCGTTTTTCCCTCTGAAATCAAGCACTACCTTATTTCTCACTCTATCGACAGCATCCAGCCTTTTTTCCCTCTGAAATCAAGCACTACCTTATTTCTCTATATCGAGCGCATTCGGCAGTATTTCCCTCTGAAGTCAAGCACTACCTTATTTCTCACTCTATCGACCACATCCGGCAGTTTCCCTCCGAGTACTATTGAAGTTAATCGCTCTATTATCATACCAGGAGTACAGCTACCAGCGAGGTGCCACAGAGCACCTGAACGACAGTCCGAATCAGTTGCTGGCGTGGGGCATCTCAACATTCCTGGACACTCGCGTCCCCTCATGTGAGCCATTCGCTGGTGAGTGCGCGACAACGAAATTGCAAAACATCTAATTCGTATTAAATACGTTGACTACGTTTGCGCAGATCGTACGGTTGATTTGATTAGTTTGTAAGAAACAGAATTGGGAAAATAGACTTTACTGCTCGAATAAGTTTCCACCCTTTGTGTATAAGAAATGTACAAAATGTAAGTGCGCGATAATATTTAACTCATACGATGAAATTCATTTAAAAAAAGGTCGTAAAATGGTTGAACTGTTATTCATTATCATTGGTACGTGAATGAGCAATTAACCTAGTGGTACACATTTGTCCCAATACGTAGTCAACGTGTTAACACTTTGATCGTAACCTGCCCACCGGTGGCCACGAAGAGTATTTTCATAATGCTGCTGAGTGACCAGTCGTCACAAACTTGATTTTCATTAATGTGTAGTTAAAGTTAAGTGAGGGCATGAGACAGTTTATTGCTATTTTCGAAATTGCTTATTACAATTGACTTCAAATTTGAGTTGATTATTGAGCTTCAGTTTTACCAATTGAGGTTAAAGTGTTAAATTTGAAGTACAAGAGTCACTTGAGAACGTAAAATCTAATTGATATGTACTTTGTTAAACATCAATTTTTTACAAATATTTTGAAGATGATGTTTTTGTATCGTCATCATCGGAAATAAATTTTTTCAGTGTAGACACATGAGCTTTTCTATGATTTGTACTTTTTTGGAGCAGAGTGCTTTAGTTTTCCGTGTGATTCTTGAGTTGAAAATAGCTTCCCTACGATAAGTCACCCCCTCAGGGTCATACCACTATTGTATCTATGGGAATTAGCGCTCCCAGGGGTAAAATGTGTGAGGGCCCGAGCTGAGAGTTAGGAAGGCCTTCTTTTCGTTGAAATGAAAAGTTATTTTTGTTGTTAAGGGCCACTTTTTTTCGGTTGACTGCTGTCCTGTTTTTCAGCTCCTACTACTTTCTTCTTCAACTTTTATCTTGTTTCATGAACTTCTTTCTCATCTTACTGTTTCCATGCCCTTTCTGCATAGATTCCGCGTTCCATACTAAATACTCCATACTAAATGGTGCCTTCCTCCTTCCTCTCTTTGGATCGCCTTTGTGGCAGATAGGGAGACTTAAACTAAATAATAATAATAATGATAATAATAATAGTTATATAATAAAAATCCAGGCGGTACCGTGTCGCCATTTGTGCGCCGCCATCTCGCTCGTCTCCGTAGCTTGCGCCGTAGTCGAGCTTCCTCGTCATCGTCTCCCTCACCTTCGTCCTCCGACTCCGACGTCTTCGTCTCGGAGGCTGGTGGCGACACCACCGACGACGAAGCTCCTCCAGGACACGAGTGGATTGAAAAATGTAAGCGCAAGTATTTGATATTTTCGGTTGCGTTTGTAATTTTTCACAGGACACAAATGGCTTGAGAAAAGTGAGCGTAAGGGTTGCCTTCTGTATTTTTTGAAGTGATTTTATAGTTTTCACACGTCTTTCTTGTTTTTTCATGCATTGGTTTTGAATTATTTGCCATGGAAATTAGCACACCCGGGAGGAAAATGTGAGGTCCTAAGCTGAGAGTTAGGTAGGCTTTCTTTTTGTTGAAATACAATGTTTTAGTTATTTTAAGGACCGTCTTTTTTCGGTTCTCTACTGTATTGTTTTCAGCACCTAGTACTTCCTTCTTCAACTTTTATCTTGTTTCATGAACTTCTTTCATAACTTTATGTTTCTTTACACCTTGTGGATAAATTCCTCGTTTAGTTAATTTCTGTTCGGAGACGAGCATACTCTGGGTTACCTCGTATTCCACGACCGCGTCTAATGATGGTCAAGACGAACCCCCCGAAATAATTATACTTTGTTCAATGTTCAATAATTACTTCAATGATGGACGAGAAACATAGATGCCCGCTTCCAGCTAGTGATAAACAATAAATTGGAAAGAGATTTCATTAGCCATTACTTTTCCCAGTGGAGCAGATTCAGCAGGTGAAGGCAGGCGAGGTGGCGGTGGAGAGCGTATGCATCGCGTGTGCGAGTGTGACGTGTACGGTGCGTGGTCTGCATCCTCTCTTCCAGGCCGGCTGCTGCACCCCATGTCTGGTGAGTTGTGTGGCGCTGGGAACCCGTCTTCATCCTCGTTCTGAAGTTTGAACTAAATTTAAAAGAGATTAAAGACGGAGAGGTTTCATCCAAATTTTGAGGAGAGATTCAAAATGACCATTTGTATGTGTCGTTCTGCGCTGGGGTTGTCAACTTGCGCTGGACTTTTAATGTTAAATAACATGTGCAGGAATGAGACTCAGAAAGAACTGAGTTACATACTTCTTGTTACTCCTACAAAATATTGGTTGCAGTAAGAGAAAATACAGAAAGGACAAATCTCTAATAACTCTTGGCCATCCAAACTCGTTATTCATATTACCATTTTTACAAGCACCGTCACGAGACTGACACTGGCATCAGGTCGTCATCTACATCAACTGCCAATTTGACTTTGAACTTCAAAACATTAAGGCACAAATTCGACAAAGAAATAAGTAAATGAACATTCTTGTTGAGAGGGTCAAACATCGCAGGTGGAGTATTCGATTCGGGTGTCAAGGCTGGTTGCTGCTCCAGGTTTGCTTGGTTGGTCTTTTTTGTGGTCAAAATTTCAAAGCTTGACTTCTAAAATGAGAAATTTGAAAATTTTCGCGAGGAAGATCAATCTTACAGTTCTGGTTAGCGAATTTTTTAAGCTGACTTTTTATTCTCTATCTATTATACACGACTCGGTGCATTGTTTGAACATACGATGAACATTCATTGTTTTCAGTCTGAATTTAGTTCACAAGCATTCAAATTTTCGTATCCCGTTTCATGCCACAATTTTTTTAAATATTGTAAAAAACGGAATAGTCTTGATTTTCATTCTAGCTTAAACATTGCCTAGTTTGTAAAAGCACCAGCTCGAAATGCTCATTGCAAGAAAACGTCCCATGAAACATAGGTTTCTTAAGAACACCAAAAAACTTCCAGCAAAACAAGATCCCGTGTTTCAACACCAGAAAACTCGGTCGTGTTTTATCAGAAGTTTCTGCCCTGATTTTACTCTACATCTCATCTTTTTGCGACAGGAAGCACTGTCGGTGGTACTGGTGGAACTCGACCACTCCAGCGTAAGTTTAACACGTTCACTGCCGATTTACCACTAGGTAAATTCCTCATTTACGTGTCGATGTGAATGAACAGCATTTAAATTATTTCAACATCTTTTTTAGAAGAGATTTAAGCATACGGGGTAAAATGTCATCATGCTATAACATTTTCACGCTTCTTATGCAAGATGCAATTTTTGTTTTCGAGCTGTAAAGTCATTTTTTTGAACTCTGCTACTTACAACCTAACTTACAATCTAACTTAAACATGGCAGCGAACGTGATGAGACGTTGACTACGATTGCGTGGGTCGTAAAGTTGATTTGGCTAGATTGAAAAAAAAAAACAGACTGGGAAAATCGACTTACCTGCTTGAATAAGTTTCCATCCTTTGTAAGAAATGTACAAAATATAAGAGCACAGTAATATTTTCATCGTATGATAAAATTCCTTCAAAAAGAGGTCACGAAATGGTTTGCACTGTTATTCATTTACGTTGGTGCGTACATGAACAATTTACCTAGTGGTACACATGTGTCCCACTACGTAGTCAACGTGTTAATGTAAGAGGGGATGCAACAACACATCTGTCGTACAGGAGAGTTCGTGGGTGACTCTCCCAACCAAGTGTAGTGTAGTGTAGCATGAGCCTAACTCTTAATAGAGACACGTCCACTTCAGGGAGAGGTTGGCAGTGCTTTTAGCATCCGATGCATAATTTCTATAAGTTTGAAGTGAACACCCTCAGAAAGTGCATAGAATAGAGACTAGGTTTAGATCAGGTTTGTCTATCCTATGTATCCTTTGGGGCTAACGCCTTCGAGGCATATATAATATTAGCTTATTTATGGCATATAATATTAGCTTATTGATTCCATTGTTTGCTAATTGTAGAATATTAATTAGGTTACCTCAGCTATAAATAAGCATTCAAGACTTATGTCTCTCGTGCCCGCGTTGCTTTTGTAGCTTTCATGGCTTCTTTGCTATTTTTTCTCTATCTTTACTTACTCTCGCTTCTTCTCTGTTGTTTGCATGCGCAGAGCATTCTGTTTTGATATTCATCTTGTTCATAGATTCTTCATTTTCTACGTTCCATAATAAATAGTTCCTTTCCTTCGCTCTCTTGAGATCGCCTTTGTTGTGGCTAGGAAGTCTTGAACTATAACAAGCACAATAAAATAAGCTTGAAGTGGGGTTATGGGGAAATTGTATGCCTCGGAGACGACACATCCGAATGTCAACAAATTCCAGGGATGTAATTCGGTTATCACTGAGCAGATGTACTGCGTGGTGTGTGCTGCGCCCGGCCGACTGCTGCTGTGTGATCAACCCCATTGCCTCATGTGAGAACTCGTGTGCACTAGTGCAGAAACATGCAACGTATCCCCATGTATAGTGACCAGATTTGTGACTTAATCCCCATGTATAGTGACCAGATTTGTGTGAATTAATCCCCATGTAAAGTGACCAGATTTGTGTGACGTAATCCCCATGTATAGTGACCAGCTTTGTGTGAATTAATCCCCATGTATAGTGACCAGATTTGTGTGACGTAATCCCCATGTATAGTGACCAGATTTGTGTGACGTAATCCCCATGTATAGTGACCAGCTTTGTGTGAATTAATCCCCATGTATAGTGACCAGCTTTGTGTGACTTAATCCCTATGTATAGTGACCAGATTTGTGTAACGTAATCCCCATGTATAGTGACCAGATTTGTGTGACGTAATCCCCATGTATAGTGACTAGCTTTGTGTGAATTAATCCCCATGTATAGTGACCAGCTTTGTGTGAATTAATCCCCATGTATAGTGACCAGCTTTGTGTGACTTAATCCCCATGTATAGTGACCAGATTTGTGTAACGTAATCCCCATGTATAGTGACCCAAATGTATAGTGACCAGATTTGGGCTCTCGTTCAATTGATGGGATTCGTGTTCCCTTCATGGGGATACAACTATTGTATCTATAGGAATTAGCGCTCCCAGGGGGATTAAGTGAAGTTCCGAACTTAAGGATAGGTAGACCTTGTTGTTTGTTGGAATAAAATGTCTTTTCTTGTGTTAAGAACCTCCATTTTTTTCGGCTCACTGCTGTCCAGTTTTTCAACACCTACTTTCTTCTTCAACTTTATCTTGTTTCATAAACTTCGTTCGCATCTTACTGTTTCTATATCCCTTGTGCATAGATTCCGCGTTCCCTTAACTCCACACTAAATTGTGCCTTCATCCTTCCTCTCTTTGAACATCTTTGTTGTGGTGAATGGAGGCTAAAACTTTCTTAAAGTCAATCGGTTGCGTCGTGTAGACAAACTGAAATTGCGAGATTATTTCAATTCCACCGGTAAAAGCTGCCGGTTCCTAAAGCTGCCACTATCATTGGCGCATGACAATGTTCTTTGTACAATAATATTATCATGACGAATTTTTTTTCAGGGTATTTTGCACAGAATGTATCGAGCTTCTGGTGGGCAAAACGTTCATGGAGAGAACAGTGGGGAGCGGTGCGCCCTGGAGCTGTTTCTTATGCAGCACCTACGCTCCCTCCACACACGGCCTCCTCAGGCCTAGGCGACGTTGGCAGCAATCTGTGAGACGGTCGTCTATTTATCTTTAATGCTTCATTTCGTTTTAACGCGTTCTCGGCGTATTGGGCCATATGTGTACCAACCGGTATATTGCTCATTCTATTTTATCACATTCCCTGCGTATTGGGCCATATGTGTACCAACCGGTATATTGCTCATTCACGTACCAGTTTAAATGGACATTTCATCTGTACGTGATCGTTTCCTCAGTGGGAGTGCTATCTATATCAAAGTAATATCGCTTTCTTTGAGGACAGAAAGTTTATCATGAAAATCTGCCTAGATGAGGACAATATTTTGAGTCGAGGAATTACAGATTTGAGGTCCCGAGAACGAATTGGTAGCGTTTGCATTAGTCAATATTCGCAGTCATCACGTGTGAGAAAATGGATCGTTTGAGTGTTCGCTGTAACCATCAAATTAATGCAAGGATATTTCACTACCTCCGAATCAGCTTGATAAAATTGTAAAATAACAATTAAAATTGATATTATAACATTTAAGATGTCACAATTACACTGGAGAGACGGAAACGTCGCTCTGAAGTGTCAAGTAACCCTCTTCAATGCGCAGGAATTTTGCAATTACTAAAGAGAATTTCATTCGTTAAAATTAAAACTAAGCGAGATGATTGAAGTGGAATGGACAGCATAAGGATGGACATTATTATTTCTTTGGCAACTGCTTAATAGAGAGGAGAAAGAAAAAAAAAAAAGCGTAACCGCTCATTTCCAAAAAAGTTGACAAGGGAGATGCATGAAAACATATTGAATTTTAAAAATTTCTTCATATAAGACGTCCCTAGACAAACGTACCAAACGAGGCTTACTAATAGGAGCATAAATTTCCGTTGTATAGAACGCCTCTTACTTACCTGATCAGTTAACTGAAGTGAGCACAACTTTTTTCTAACGCATTCTTCGCAGCTGGTGTTGGAACAGCAATCATTGAAGCCTATGTCTTGCCATATTACTGTTGGAAAAGTGGAGCATGAGTGCATGAACTGTTGTTGACCTACCAGTCATAACCTTTTACTGCTAAATTCATTTTGAATGTTAGACCAAAATTTTAGTAGACAGTACACTTAAGCGGAATACAACTATTGTATCTTTGACATTAGAGCTCCCAGGAGGGAAAATGTGAGGCCCCGAGCCGAGGGTTCGATAGGCTTTTTTTTATGAAACCGTTTTTTTATTTCGTTACAGGTCATTTTTTTCAGTTCACTGGTGTTATTTTTTCGTAACCTTTTTTCTAACGTGCTTGTCCTTTACACTAGGATATTGTGTGATAAGGAACCATGTGGATAGATTCTACGTCGCTTAACTCCATGCTAAATGGTGCCTTGCTTCTTTCTCTCTTTGGATATCCCATGCTGTGGTAAGAGAAGCTCAAACTAACCTGTGATCTAATCTAATCAGTTGGAGCATGTCAAACGAGAGAGTTGCCTGCTGTTGCCATGTCTTCAGGCTCCTGAAGACAGAACAAAGCTCCCCCTCAAGCCTCTACGAGTGCTCTCTCTCTTCGACGGCATCTCCACTGGTACGATGTGCTTCTTCTGAGGTAGTTCCTGCATTTTTGTACTTTGACTGCGCCAGGTACAACTGAAGTTTGATGTTCAACTCAAATTTACAGCAATTCGTCGTTGATAATGTTGAAAATAGCAAACATTGACTGGATGATTTAATTTTTATTTAGCATTTATGAAATTTGAGTTTTTGACTATTTGTTGATCAGCAGCATTATGAAAATTCCCTCCGTGTACCACCGGTGGCTCACGTCACAGGCAAAGTGATTAGACAGCACTGTCCTAAGCTGAAGTTGACAAATGTTTCAAGCAGGAAAATACCAATATTTTTAAGAGAAATTTAATAAATTAAGTTTCCTGAAACCAAAATTATGGTGACACAGGGCCATGGAAATTGAAGGGTTTGATTTCTTTGTGAATTTCTTAAACTGCGGTGCTGCGGGTACAGGGCGTCTCAAAAATATGTACTCATTCCTTACCTGCCTGGTTCTTACGTATTTTCTGTTGATGTAGGTGTTTATTGAAATTGATAAAAGTCTCATGAGATGAAACAAAGGAACGAAAACAAACATAAAAGAAAACTTAGTTGTTGTGGCTGAAAAAAAAATGCTCGAATAATCGTCAGTAAAAGAATGACTGAATAAGTACATTTTTTAGGATACCCTATACAGTTATGTTTCTATTCCCGAGTCCCAGAGTAGAAGCAAATTTATCATTCAATGTAGTACAGAAGTTTGCTAGCAAACTTAAGAAAAGCTGACTAAAAGTTTTTGCCTCCTGTTTTCGAACAAGCGCTGCGTTGCATCTGACAGAACAACACAGCATCCGACTGATACTCTGTGTGTGGAGACTCATGAGCGGTAGCCTTCTTTGATAGTGGAGTCATGCTTCGTAACGCGTGGGCAAAGCTTCATTCCAAACCTTTTTATTAATTATTTCTGTTTCTTGAGTTACACATCGATATGGTATGACGAACATCTTCTAAACTATAATAAGAGCCCCGTCCGTCCGTCTGTCTGTCTGTGTGTCACACCCACCAGCCGAAAGTATGTGATGAGCGTATCTGCGATTCAAGCTTCATCAACTCTACTATTTTTGGTGTATTAACCCAGCAGACTGAGAGTCGGAAAGAATATCACGTGTATTGGTAGGTTAGATTAAGTTCTATAGAATATCAGCAGTTGAGACTTAAGAAAGTATAGAAAAGCCATAGAATAGTATGGGAAATAATGGTAAAGCTCAGTTGGTCAGAAATCTAATCCTGCCATTTTTTGACGAGCCGTGGGCACTAGTATTTATGGCAGACACATGACATTAGGTGGTCCATGTTGAACACCAGGTCTGTACTGCCTGGACCGATTGGGCGTAGCCGTGGAAGTATATTTCTCATCGGAGGTGAACGAAGCGGCCATGACGGTGTCCGAGAAGCACTTCCGAGGCCGCGTAGTGAGACTGGGAGACGTGTCTGGGATCAGCGATGAGCAGATCGCTGCTATCTCACCCATTGATCTCGTCATCGGAGGGTCTCCTTGCTCCGACCTCAGCTCCGTCAACCCCAACAGAAAAGGTCTTTTCGGTATGGCTCTTCGTTAAAACTTTCTCGTGTAAATTGTACGGATATTTTTCTGCTAGCATGAGAGGAACTTGTTCATTCAGTTGAATGGTTTTGAATGCGCATACAGTGTGTTGATTTTCCTGGTCTTGTGCCACACATGTATATTTCTCTTCTATGTTTCCTTTAGGCTTAAAAAATGAGTAAAGCTCTGTCATTTATGCTCAAAAAGCATCTATGTAAATGACTAGAAGCTCTGAATTACCTTGTTATTTTCATTAGTTTGAGTATTACTTACTAATGTAAAGTCTTTTGGCTCCATTCATTCATTCATTCATTCATTCATTTTGGGCGTATTACTCGGTAATGTGCAGTTGTAAACTTCCAGATCCATCAGGCACTGGCATCCTCTTCTTTGAGTTTGTACGCGTCCTGAAAAGCGTGGCGAGGACCAACAAACAAGGTCGGCTTTTTTGGCTCTTCGAAAACGTTGCTTCCATGCCGAAGCAGTACAGGAACGCCATTAGCAAGTGAGGCTAGCATGCGTGAACTTTTATGAAGGACAACTATGTTCTCGTTGCTTCAGTGGCGCTATTTAACACTTTGACTGCGACATAAGCCACCGGTGGTCACTGAGGGAGGTTTCATAATGATACCGATCGACTAGGTGTCACTTACTCATTTTCAATAGATACTAAATCAAAACTAAATGTAGGCATTATCCAGTTAATGTATCGGCATGAATTACTACAATTGACTTTAAATTTGAGTTGAATATTAATCTTCTTTAGTTTTAACTGCCGCAGTCTAAGTGTTAGGAATGTTAAATTGACGTCTTCTTTGCTGAAAAGAACTGAGTACTCTAAATAAATTGCAAGTCAGACAACATTAATGCAAGTCTGACCTCCACTCCTACGAGAACAGCTTGTGTTGCAAAAGCTCAACCCTTTATCGTCATAAGTTTTGCTTCATTTTATTACAACTGCCGTCTTTAGACTGACGCAGACATCAGGTTTCCACTTGCATCAGAATGAGGAAGAAACTGGCTCTCGACAGTGAACTTGAAAAAATCCATGAGGGTGCAAATCCAACCTGAAATGAAATACGTTGAGGTTGCTTTTGATAGAAAGAGGAAATCAGTGTCTTCATGGTTGTTAAGTAGTTAGTAAAAAAGTAGCAGAGATAATCGATTGTTGACCCACGCGTGCATTGTATTTGAGTGTGATGGTGTCTCTCAATTGAGTCTTGGTAGAATTAGGGTAAATGTTTCCTTGGAAGGAATCTGAGAATGGGTGATTCTCATTAAGAGAATAGTCGATATTTTTTCAATATTTATATTATTTTATTATATCATTATTATATTATTTTAATGTTATTATCTTATACTAATGTTTTTTATATTTTTATATCAATATTACCTCATTATGTTCACCACGAGGCACCTCCACTGCGAGCCAGTGACTGTGGACGCTCGTTGGTTCACACCGATGAGCCGCGCGAGACTTTTTTGGGGCAACATACCGGGTACTGGAATGGTGGTCCTGAATTAATGGTGCTGAGGTGGTGGTGCCGAGTTACGATTTCTCGTATCGTATACTGTATACTGTGCTTGTGTATGTGTCACGTCGCTGACTTTTTGTATATTTGGCAAACATTGCGCTTCTTCTGAACAGACGGAGGTCGCTGATTATCGTCTGCTTTTGTAAATTATTGTCTGCCTTTGTAAATTATCATATGCCTTTGTAAGTTATCGTCTGACTTTGTAAATTATCGTCTGCCATTGTAAGCCTATCTGTCTCATAGGCCTCGCGTTATTAGAAGTGAATATCCTTGCTGAACGCACTACCAGCGACTTGGACTTGATTTCCTAGCTAAGGAAGTTGCCGCTGTCTTCAATTTATTTTTGTGTCTTTAGTTGTTTGGCTTTGGCATTCACTGTTCCTGCTTCTCCTGTCACGGGCCGAAAGGTTAGAGTTGCCGAGTAACTTACGCCATAATCCTTGTTTCGGTTTCGTACTTCTTCTTAGTTTGCATTTTTATAACTCTGTGACCCTTGCACGGTCTTGCTTCGCTAGCCTGGAGAAGTAATGTCAACAAAAATATTTAAACTCTTCTCTTGTTGGGTGCTTTCTAAACAGACCAGAGAAGTTATGTCAACAAAAATTTTTGTACTCTTCTCTTGGTAGGTGCTTCGTATACTAAGCATGTGTATACAGGTACTTTCTTCGCTTGATCTTTCCCGGAAGTGATTGTAAATCTCGGTATGTAATAATTGTGTGTGCTCACGATATGTACCATCGACCACCGTAGTTTTACATTTGTAGTCCCTTTGAAACTCATGAGGTTCTAAATCTAAAGCTTTAGCTCCTCTACTGATCTCTACTTCGGGGGCTGTGGTGTGAAGATGTCACGTCAACATTTGAGTGTTGTGATGTTTGAGAGTTTGTGTTGTCTTTTGTTGTCGTTTCCTGCTCATTTTCAGTTTGTCATGCATGACCTTGATTTCCTTCATGTTTTTGTTCTTCTGTAATACTTGTGTAGATTATTTTGAGCTTGTATTGTTTCCCTTCATTTGTGCTCGTGAAATTGTTGTACATAATAATGTGAGTGTTCAAGTGCTAACTCGAGTTTTTAGAGTTATTTATGACTGTGCATTGCTCTTAAATTTTCCATTGCGCTAAAATCGTGTGGGATCTGCCATTTTTCAGTTGCATCCTTCCTAAAGAGTGCTCGGAAAACAAAGAAAGAAAGAAAGAAAAATCGTTTATTTTCAATGAAGTTGATTCATGAAACGTACAACATTGGCTTTTAAAATATCTTAACATTAAGATACGATCTTAATTCCCATGTCAATTGTCGGAACAAATGATTGAAAGAAAAACACGAGAAAAGGCAGGATGTTAGTGCTAGCCCTGAGCTATTCCGAACATTGTCATACTATTTTAAATATACAACAATTCCCCTCAGGAGGATACAATTATTGTGTCTATGGGAATTAGCGCTCCCAGGGGGACTATGTGAGGGCCCGAGATAAACATTAGGTAGGCTTCCTTCTTGTTCGAAAAGAAAAGGTTTTTTTTTGTTACGGACCATCTTTTATCGGTTCACTGCTGTCCTATTTTTCAGCACCTACTACTTTCTTCGTCAACTTTTTCTTGTTTCATGAACTTCTTTCTTAGCTTACTGTTTCTGTGCACCTTGTGCATAGATTCCACGTTCCCTCAACTCCATACTAAATGGTGCCTTCCTCCTTCCTCTCTTAGAACATCTTTGTCGTGGTTAAGGGAGGCTAAAACTTTCTTATATAGTAATAATAATAAACAATAATTTAAACCTAATTTTATTGAATTATTTTAGGTGACGAGTTTAGTGATGAATTTTTTCAACTATGAACTATAATACACACTTCGAGTTTCTACTGACTGTGAGCAATATTTAAAATCAAACTAGGGAAAGGTTCTCGGACAATTTAATCTCGTAAGACAAAAGATAACAAGAAGACGGAAATGTAAAATCCTTAACTTGTTCTCTGCCACTCTGCCGTGAGTTGGCCATCAGAAATGATTAAGACTAGCATGTGTAGGGGGCCTGAAATGTTTGATCTGTAAGTATTAGTAATAGTGTTAATTGATGGCAAAATTCCGCCAATCCTGAATGTATAATAGCTGCTGTGACCGCTGAAATACAGGCATCACTATTTTTTATTGCGTTTAGCGTCTATTCGGGCTGTTCATTCCTCTGAACCATCTCCCTCAAAAACTGATGGTATTTTTTCATGGGTTTTATTGGAAATGACCTGTTTCCTTTCTTTTTCTTTCTATTTTTACTCTGGTGTATGTGCAGGGCTGAGTGACTTCAACTCCAACACGGTAGAAGCGAGACCAAGGAAGTTGGGAGACTTCGTCGAACAGGTAGGTACTGGTTAACATAAATTATATGTATTTAAATAAATGCACAGGGTTCCCTAACCCCTTGTGCTTGATTCAGTATGGTCACACAACCGAGTTTGTGTGACCGGCACTGAATGCGCCCCGGTAATGCAGCACACAAACAGGTTTATGTACATGTTTGTATCATGAGTTAGAAACTTTTACGCACGTAAGGGCATATTTCTGTGATGTATAGACTTATGTTCTGACTCACGTTCCAAACCGGTTTACAAACGTCCGTGAAAACGGGACTCGTTCGTAAGCCGAGGAATTCTTGTACAGTTTCTCTAGCCTTTCTTTGCCCTCAGGTCTACGATCGAGACGCTGGAGCAGCGCAGCTGCGTTGCGTCACAACGAGCAGCGGCAGCACGACTGCCAGCGGCAGCTCTGCACAGCCAATCACCATGCGAGGCCGGCCAGACAATATTTGGATCACCGAGCTTGAAAAGGTGAGTAGTTCGAAAGTATTGCTTTTCTTGAACGAAACTACTCGTGTGATACGATTAATAAAGAATTGTAAGCATTTTTTAAAAAACTAGATCATTATATGAAATTTGGCTTAGTCGTGGAAAGATAATGAGATTAGAGTAGTCTATATATTCCTACATTTATGCGAGAATGATGACTTGTGAATGTGGACTCATGCTCTCCAAAATTGCAGAAATGTAGGTTCCGAGCTGAAAGTTACAGTAGGTTGACTTTTTCTGAAATAGAAAAAAAAAATTTGTATTGTTATGGACCTTCTTTTTGGTGTGCTGCTGTTTGGTTTTCAGCAACTTCAATTTACTTCCTAAATTTTATCTTGCTTTATAAGTTTAAAGGCTTCCTTTAAAACTCGATGTTTCTATGCGAAAGGGATCTTTTATTGGAAGGGATCTTTTATCTTGTATCTGAGCGCCTTGCGCTCAGATACTTCATTCCCTCAACTCTGTATTAAATGGTGCCCACATCCTTTCTCTCTTTGGAACACATCGCGGTAAGGGAGGTTCAAAATATCTCATGTGATCTAGTGCGTGGTTCAATAATTTAGTAGGGTCGATGATATCGCTTATAAAAATAGCTCCATATTTTTTAATTCAAATTTTTTACCTTCTCCTTAAACATGATATATTGATCACCTAATACATGCTCAAGACTGTAATCAACACCTTAAGTTAGCCATTACAACTTTATAGTGATAAAAGCAATCCACCCTGTTCCAGCATCCAACATCAAATCGATAAAGCTTTTAAACAGCACTGCATGTTAGATGTTTTTGAGCAAACACTAGTTCGAAATCGTCATTCTTCTAAATGCCTCTCCCGTTGCTAAAAATTAATTCTATGACACGTCACTGAAATTCTGTTTAGAAAGTGAAATATCGATTGAAAGCTCCGGTAATTCTTAAAAGCGCTCTCCTCTAATGTTAAATGGCATATGGTCTGAGTACTCCGAGCCCGGTGTTACGTCAGTTGAGATAGAAAGAACTTGCCATAATTTCCCCCCTCATCGAAATGTATGGAATTGGTACAAACTCTGCTGCAGGTAACCGTCATTGTGTTCCGTCACTGATTCTCAGGCATTTGAAAACTTGTGTGAAATAACATGTATTCAAGGGATTGGAAAAAAAAGACAAACAGTTTAAAACAGGAGTTGAAATGAGACATCCGTTTATTTAGTTTTTATATCCGGTATTCAGTTTCAATAACCTTTAATAACAGTAGTGTGAGCTTAAATATTAACCTAAATCTTTTTTCACCGTTTTGTACCGTTAGGTGTAAGAATTGTTATACTAAATGGCTCACATATAATTTACTTTCAACAAACATACCTTACTCATCGATTTGGCTTTACATAAATGTGTAACTACACGAAAGTTGTGTCCTCGTCGAGATTTCTTTGTACTTTTAAAATTCAATTTATTTATTCTTTCATATTCATTTGATTATTCATATTTTACTTCATCCGTTTGCAATTTGAGTTTTCCTCGAACCTTCTCAAATTCTGTGTGCGTAAATCGACTCATGTCTTTACTCTGATCATTGTTCATATTTTTTCGTCAGTTTAATTTCTGTTTGTTCTTTCCTTACTCGTTTTGGCTAGCATTCTGTGTATCTAAAATTGTAAATCGACACATTTAATTTTTTACTCTGATCATTTACATTTTCCTTCGTCACTTCAAAGTTTATTCTTTCTTTGCTCATTTTCGCATTATGCCTAAATTGACACCTGTATTTTTTTCAGTTGTTTGGATTCCCGGCGCACTTTACGGACGTGGGGAACCTGTCCTCTACCCAGCGCCAGGCGCTGCTCGGCAAGGCCTGGAGTGTGCAAGTCGTCCTGTGCCTTCTCGAGCCACTCGAGTCACTTTTTCAGAGAGCTTCAGGTACTCACTAGCATTTTAAAGTCAATTGTTTTTGTGTTCTATTTGCTTTTCGATTGAATTTGGAAGCGGTATTTTATTCGCAAACGGGAGGAACGTATGGAGCACAGGTTGTGTGTGAAAAACTTGATTAATTGCACTGTATTTACTTAGAACTAGTACAAGAATGTGTCGAACTTCGGCAGAAGTGCGTAAATGTCTTAAAGAAACTATGTATATATCATTGATACGTATGTCAGACGCCTGTTCAAACCTTGAAACCGGAAATCGTTCTTATTTTTTTATTCGAATTTTTTTATCAGCGAGACGAGCGCAGTTGTCAGTGCGTAAGCGGAATTATTCTTTACATGTTAGCACATTAGTTATTGAATGTACGCATGGTCAATTGCATGTTCATTTTTCTTGACACGTTTCGAGCCACTTATCGAATCGTACCAAGATTTGTGTTAGCTTGCTGCCGAGGAACGAGTTGAGATGTGGGTCGTTTTTCCTCAACGTCCACATTGGCTAAAACAGTCTCCCTCGCTTAATAAGAAGTTTCATCACATTTCCAGACAATGGCACGTTTGCAATAGTTCCTACTTTTCCTTGCTGAGTGTGTTCTAAAATTATTTTTACTAGTTATCAATGTATTGTGAATAAATCATTCAAAGAGATCTTGCCAAACATTCTTCTTTTAGTGCAAAATAGCGAACATATTCCTCAGGGTGAACGCTGCCTAATGCTGCGAGCCGATAAACTCATGAAACGCCTCTCTTTGTTGAATGGAGAGGCAATATCTAGGTATATTGAAAATAATTTCTCGACCAATAGGTCGTGCTAATAATTTTCCATTATTTTGTGTTGTCAGTTCTGGTATTGAATTTTTTTAGTTAGAATATGTTATGTCTTCGTAGTGGTACAGCCGACAGCTCAAGCTCTACTGTAGGGCTTGGTTGCCTTATATCATTTTGCCGATCAAAATACTTGAGTTTGAGCGTTTCTATGAAACGCAATCATCAATATTTCACCCAGAAAAACCCTCGTAGCACCGATGAGCGGACATATTTGTCACTGCCAGCTGTACTGCTACGACACCATAAATTGTAACACAATTTAGCCCCCAATGATGAGCTAGTAGGTCAAGCGTTCGATGTACAGTATATAAAATCTAGTACATATCTGCATAATTTGTCGCAGTAAGACTACGTAAGTCGTAAATTTCTGTTTATTTCGGCACGCTGACTTCTTATCTAAATATAACCTTCATAGTTTCACGTCAGTAAAAATTTAATTTCGTAATCGAAACCAATTGTTCAATACCTTGTTCCGATCAACATTCTACGTAAGTCTCCTCTCTATCGTTTGCGGCGAAGGTGATGCTTTAATGAACGTTTGCTTTATGAACTAGAATTGAATTGATCTGTTTACCAATCGTTAAGGGTAAAAATGAAGTTTACATTTTTTCTAAATATATTTTTGGCTTTTCGGATGTTTACACAAAATCGATAAATGGAATGAGTGCTGCAACACATGATGATGCATGGGGAAACCTGAGAGTTCAGGCACCCGAATGCGACCGCCTCACAGAACAACATAATTGACCAGCGTTAAACTTGCTACTCGAATAGTGCACGCTGATTCTCCCGCTCTTCGGCCGCACTTCTTCCCGCTGGTCAAAATTTCTGTTAATTATTGTTGAACAGCGACTTCAAATACAAAAGTAGTCGCAAACATCACTGGTTTATATTAGCCTTTCCGAATATTAGTTTTTTTATATCCGTACTAGCCATATTCTTACGGAAATGAGACCACAAGGGCGAGCTTAACACTTCGCTCATGTGAGCCATGTTATCGAATTTGAATGAACGAGCCAAATGGAAAAAGATCATACAAATTCATTGTCAATGTTTCTCCCAACCGTAGTCAGTTTATGCTGCCTGGTCCCCACACCATATTCTAAAGTTTAGGTGAGCTAAATGTTTTTTTTTTGAAAATATGACTAGAGTTTACCAATATTCATGGACACTTCAAAGGCAAAATTTGTTGGCATCAGAAGGCGATGTAGAAGACCAGGCAGCTTAGAGAACTGACACGATGCCGAACCTCCGCGACAAAAATAAGTAAAGATGTCAACGACCGCTCACACCTTTGCCGTATAAACTAGTTTGTAATAAACTGGCTATCGTAAAAGGTACTGAAGAACGAAAACGCGTCGGTCAAATGGAAACATTTTTTTCAGAATCTAATGAGAATTGCATCATCGGTCGCTACAATAAAATAACACTTCTCAGTTCGACGTTGAGACATTTGTACAACTTGAAAAGCACATCACACGAAATGAAATATCGAAGAAGTAAAAGACACAGGTGCTTGTGAAACAAAACTAATGGTTAACAAACATCGTCTCTAAAAGAAATAGATGAATGAGTAGTTGTACACCGAGTAAGTCAAGTTAGCTCACCATAGCGAGCCAGCATATCACAACAGCACAAACCAAACATCCTCCCTCCTATTTGCACACCGTTAAGAACTAACAGCAACCTACATTAGCTTAAGAAATCTGTTGCGTATTTGCCCTACGCAAAGATACGGCTTTCTTACATTGCTCGCACTTGAGACAACCCCAAAAAATGCTTCCCTTCACATTAAATCTGAGATTCCACGGAAACCAGTCACGTTTATATGATACGACGATGCAAATTGCGCTTCAACTGAATAAAATTTCAAGTTATATTGCGTTGGCCTCAACCTCCGCATCAAATTAGACATGTGGAGTAATCTCAAAGAAATCGAATACTTGAAATGGCAATTAAAATCAACGTCACTCGTACATTGACTACCACGAGCTCGAGTTAACGAGGCTACTCCACGCAACTTAAAGAAAAATGTAACAGTGAATCAAAGCCTATCACAAAATTCAAGAGGGCCTGGTCAGCTGGTCTTAAGGGACGCTAGAGAAGTGGCACGTTGTCAAAGTATAGAAGCTCAGAAGGGCAGACAATTAAAAAAGAAAGAAAAAGACATGAAACTACTTCTGCGATATCGTCCACCACTGTAGAAAATTCACTAACTGATTATGTAGTAAAGTCAAAACCGTCGAGACTAAATTAACCCTGACCACAAAATCATTTGAACTACAAAAAAATATTTGAGTTAAACGGTATTAGTTGGAGCTTGAAAAAAAATTGGCTGCAACAGATACGGGTTCAAGGTCCTCAAATGAGGCAATTTACGAAAGACGCTCAAAACTTTATGTCGGTAGACAAAAAATGACATTTTGAGATGCCTTCCTTCCCGGAATAGTACACCACAAAATTCGCTGTTATTACGAAGATATTTCGCAACGGCTTTCCTTTGTACAGGTAACACCAAACTGAGCATGATTTGGGCTAAATGATTTTATACACATGAACTGTGATACAAAAAACAAACAAAGTGAAAGTGCCAAAAATTTATACAAAGTGCATGACATTCGCGAAAGCTACAGGTTAAAAAAGTAACTAAGAACGTCTTAAGCTAATTAACTTAAGCGTGACTTCACAATATGTAAACCCTTCGGTGTTAGGATAGTGAGCGGATTTGATCAGACGATTGGAGGGCAAATATGCAGAGTGTCCTAACACACAAAAAACAGAATTTTAGGACATTCAAATTAGAGGCGAGATGTTCATCGCAAGGTTGCCAAACTGGCTTTTCCTAGCCAAGTTACTGACTAGGAACTGGGCCACTCTGCCTGAAAGACATCTACGGCGCTATAAGGTGAAATTATCACTTAATCCACTCTCCAGTTTTGATTTCTGATTTGTGGGTTAGGAGACTGCATATTTGCCCTCCAACTGCATAGTAAAGAACAAAGTACGAATAGACACTGCTGCACTTACACAGTACGGAAAGACTTGCCTAAAGACTTATTCGTCGAAGCTTCAACTTTTTCTTTCAGGGAGTCCACTTCAAGAAGAATCTACTAATAATAATCAACTTTCTAAATCAAATCACAAACTGATAATGCAAAAATACCTACCGGGACAAGAGCTCTAAATAAACTAACGAAGATAAAGCTTCAGTGACGCTCGGCTATTGACAAACGATAACTCGGCCTGGACAAATAAGGTTGAACAATAAACAGACGATAGTTCATATTGACACACTCCTTGAAATTGATGAAGCATTCTGGCGAACATGCGTGCCATCAAGAGGCAGACCACCAGCGCAACGAACACAATCTCCGAGCACTGTACTACATTTGCAGGACGCGCGCAATGTGAAACCTCCAGGGTGCCCCCCACAGAAACTATGGACACAGCTAGTCCGACAGAGGCAATGCAAGCATTTCCAGCAGCACACGACCGCATGCCACTGGTGCTGACCTGTGAGTTGAGTCCACGATACTGTCACTAGCCTCGCATCGTTGGTGCAGAGCGTCACGAGAAGGTATATTATTGAAATATAATGCAAAACGAAGTGGTAAAGCCACTAAGATCGCCGCGGTCCACTGTAGCCTCCACGTGGACCAGCTCCCGCAGGGCCGCGGCCACCGTCCATGCGATTAAAGCTGCCGCGACCACCCTGCTCAGTCACAGATTGGATTAGATGTTAGTTTAAGCCAACCTAACTGCTAAAAAAAAAAGCGTTCCAAAGAGAGTCTACAACAAAGACTGTGGTGAAAGATGGCCTCGAGCAGGCGATACTTTGTCACTTAGTCAGGAACAGATTTAAGAGCGCGATGCCTCGCCGTGGAGTTATACGCACAGCACGTAGTTGCTACTACCAAATTTCTAAGCTGAGGTGAGTGTCCTCAGCGTTGCTACGTAAAATAGAATGGTTTCACAAGGAATTAGATTAGATGTTAGTTTAAGCCTCCCTAACCGCTGAATAATAATAAAAAAAAAGCGTTCCTAGGAGAGGAAAGAGAAAGGCATCATTCAGTATGGAGAAAGGGAATGGGGAATCTATGCAGAAGGGGGTTTATGAAACATTTAAACAACATAAAAGTTGAAGATAAAAGTAGTAGGTGCTGAAAAACAAGACAGCAGTGAACCGAGAAAAGGTTGTCCTCAACATAACAAAAAACATTTTATTTCAACAAGAAGAAGACCTACCCAACTCTCAGCTCGGGCACTCCCACATTCCTGCGCAGTAATATCAATATGATAAACTTGTATCTGCAGTGTATGATATGCTGAATAGAAGAACTAAACGGGTAGTTGTTAGCACTTGAGGAACAGCTAACATGTGTCCTCTTACCCTTATATAACAGGCACCAGGCAACGGTCTTCAACATAATAATCTCATGAATGAACAATCTATACCATAATAAGAAAGG
Organism: Platorchestia sp. MABIK; assembly: GCA_014220935.1. NCBI lineage: Eukaryota > Metazoa > Arthropoda > Malacostraca > Amphipoda > Talitridae > Platorchestia > Platorchestia sp. MABIK. Next base: position 106,988 of record JACJUY010000766.1, on the reverse strand, counting down.
GTTGTCTGTCTGTCCGATGCCAGCCGAAAGAAAGTGTGTGATGAGCGTATCTGTGATCCAAGCTTCATCAAATCTCAACAGATTGAATTTTTTCATTTCTTACGGCATTTCTTTCATGTCCCCTTTCTTATTTCAAATAAAGGAGGGTGGACTATATAGTTCAAATCATGAATGACCCAGTCTTTACGGAAGAAGTACAAAAAACTTCTTGGATAATGACTACTCTATTCCAATTTTCTTTGTTCTATTATGTCATGAATGCTATTCTGCGTAACATTTAAGAACTATCTGATAATTAATTAATTATTTATGTTAATAATTAATTAGTAAATAACTACTTGGGGACGTGCAACCCGACGGCCTAAGTTGGCTATATTAAAAAATCCGTTTTGAGTTTCTTTTAGTAATCCTCAAGCTAGATAAAGATCTCGATACGAGCAACGTAATTTATAAGTTTTAATAGGTAAAAACATTGGTGCTACGCTCCACGAGATACACGAGTAAAACGTGAAATTGTAATTTCCATTTAACACAAAACTGACCATTGCGGGGCGAGGGTTGGTACGTGGCCTGTTGTTCTTCTTTTCTTCGACGTTGAGTCGGTGGTTTGATTCCAGCTTGATGGGACGTGCGTTCAAAACCCTGCAGACACAATTAAAATTGTAAAAACGGCCAGAAAATAAGAACAAACCTGTGATTAACCAGTACAAACAACTTGTTGAGCCAAATTCGTATCACAGTCAGAAACAAAATGGCAAGTTAACCAAGCATGGCTTTCATTTAGGTGCCTGCAGTATTGCTGGACCTTAACATAAGGGTTCATTCAAATGATTTCCCGCATTAATTCAGGATTTAGAGCTTTAGTCAATAAATAAATAAACAAATAAATCAAGTTAACAGATAGAATTCCTGAACTGTGAAACCTCACTAAAGAGGGCTAAAATGATCTAAACTTAGTTATCCTTGAGCGTTTCTACTTCACAAAATCATCCTTTCTCAATACATTCAGCTAATTGAGAACACAATCTGTCCAGACACGAGAGCAATAAATTTGAGCGGAGGTACTCACTTCCTGACTGATTCTTCATCCTCGAAAGTGATGAAGCCGATGTTAGGAACGGAGCTGGGAGCCTTGCCGTTGGTGGCCGGACCAGGACCCATTTTGCTCTTGCCTGGGTTGATGCGCACCTCGAGGATCTTGCCGTACTTCATGAAAGTATCCCGCAGCTCGTCGGGTTGTACGTGCGGGGGCACGTTACCTGCCAAATGAACTGGGAGTTAGTAGAGTTCTCGGTTGTCTACTCGTGCACGCTCCAACGCCATTTCTATTATTACGAATTCCTGTGATTTGATCCGAACGCATTTGCTCCAATTTTTTCCTTGATCATCCATTTTTAGGTTGTATGCTGCGATATCTTTCAATTAAATTACACACAAATCGGTTGACCCATAACCTTAAATCGGCACAAGAAACGGATTGATAATTTACGTCCTATCTTTGCCATCAAAACTAAAACACGTGACGCAAAACAAGGTTTAAGATGAACCGGAGATCCAATCCCGTAGCGCAAGCGCATAGTTTCAACCCAGGCAATATGCCACAAGGATCAGAGAAAAATAAAGTGCTGACTCTACATTAGCCAGCCATTTGAGTTTGGCATCTATCCTACATTAAATTTGAAGTTTCAGATGATGGTGGGAAGAAGTAGTAGTAGTAGTAGTAGTAGTAGTATTAGCATTGATTTGCTAGCGCTTCAGTAATTCGTACTATATCGGGCCGTAGGTCTCACAATTCAAAGAAAGAACAAGCTTCACATCATTTCAACATAAGCATACTACATAGTTGTTGTTCAACGCTTGTCACGATTACCATTATGGAAAACACAGTAACAGCCATCACAAAAACCGCTTCAATTACCACCCACACTATTGTCATCTTTTAAGAGCCCCAGTTGATCTTCGAAAATATCATCTACTGGGCCACGCACAATCCGCAAACACAAGACAGCCAAAACCCCGTACGGGATTTCAGCTGCCCACCCATTTATGGCCGGGCGCCTTACCCACGCAAAAACCCCCCCGAGGCATCTACGCAGCGCGCCCGGCCATATTGCAGTTTAGTCATCCACATCTCAGACGTGAAGAAGTTCCTTGCTGAGACTGTTCTTTTTCTGGTTAAATTTCAAATATCAATTTGCACTTCTCTAGGAACATTTTAAGTGCTGTTACACTGAAAGCTGAGCGCTCATTTTCCCTGAGCATTCCGGTCATTACATCTTCATCAGGACCTCGCAGTCTCGGGAAACATACATTCCTGGCAGCAGCATATCGAGGGCACTCAACAAGAAAGTGTTTGACAGTCTAAGGAACGCGTGATGGTGGGAACTAAATATTCACCGTACTTTCCATAAAATCATTCTAAGATAAACTTTACAACAAGAAATTACTTTCTCATGGCGTAAAGACGCTTTAGTAAGCTAGACAAATTGCCTATAAGTGTTGAAGCTCACCGACAAAGATCTGCTGTGTGTCAGGCACTGCAGATTGGTCATCTCTCCTCCTGCTCTCATAACCTCTGCCACTGTAGCTGCTTTCTGTAAGGACAACAGAAAACATTGTTCACTAGAACAGCAATGTAAAACAACACACGTAAAAGGTTTTTCATTGATTTATTATAATAGCACCATCAACTCCAAAACCGTTTGCTTACAAGTTCAACCCTTTCGTCCATCCCTCCCAAGTGCGGGCAATCTAATCCCGCTCAGCCTCCTAGGTTCCCGATAAAAATTTATTTTTCACTTTCATAGAGTTTTTCACAACAAAGAGGCTCCAGGCATTATTATATCCCTTTCTCACTAATATACAAATGTATCGTGCATGTCTTCATGTTCGCAGTACAAGACATACTGTCGTGTCTTCTTTCTCAAATTTTGAATATGCGATAGAGGAGACAGGTCAAAACTCAAAGATATCAACAAAATTACCAACGCAATTATCACTTGAAGAATTGAAAATTATCTAGGTTAAAAACTGATCAGTAGACAGGACGTGAATGAAAAACTATGACATCTTCCTTCGGTTAAAACTCTATAGCCTTTTAGGAAAGCGGGATATTATGAGTAGGTTCAGGCCCTCCCAAGTTGTCCCTACTTTCGTGAAACAAGTGTACAGTAAAGCTGCAAACAAGTCCTGAAGGCCTATCTATTGCTGAGGTAAACTAACAATAACCGCGGCTCGTCTCTATGGCATGGAATAGACAAATATAACTCCCCTTAACATAACATATGCCTGGAAATAACCAAAAGTCACAGCAGAGCACGACGAGTCTGACCTGAGGAGTTGGTGTGGTCATCAGCCCCACTGTGTTCACCAGACTCGGAGTAATTGGACTGGCGCATACGGTAAGGCTGGCGAGATCCTCGCCCAGACTTTTGGAAGCCTCCGTTGTGGTCCCGGTCCCTCGGGTGGTGAGGAGGCGGGCCTTGCTGCTCTCGGGAGTGGCTGTTTTGTCGAGAAGGTTGCTGCTGGTCGCGCGGCTGCGACTGTTGGGTAGTGGCCACTTGTGACGGCGCCGAGGGCGCGGGAGTGACAGCGGCTACGGGAGGTGACGGATACTGGGAAGGCATGGGCTGTTGCTGGAGACCACCTCCCATGCTGTTGGCAGCAGCTGCGTACGACAGAGGAGCTTGGTCCTCCTTCTTCTCAGCGACCTTTGAAGAGGGCGCCACTGAGGCTGTGTTGCGGGCCTGGTGGTGGTGGTGCTGTTGTTGCTGTTGCTGAGGTTGCACGCGCGCGGCAGGTTGTTGCTGTTGCTGGGGCTGGGGTCGAGGAGGAGGTACTGGGTCCTCCCACTTGCTGCCAGCGGTACTGCTGCCCCATTCCGCATCGTCATCGTTCAGCTGTAGGCACATAGACAAATGTGTGTGAGCCACTCGTACTGCGATGGTCTAAACAATTTCATTTCCATAACTGAAATTCGAAATTGTGATGCTGAATGCAGAGCAAGTAAAGTAAAACTTTAAAAGAAAAATATGCACAAGCCACTCGTAATGCGATTTTCTATCAACAGTCTTAACATGTTCATTTCCATCAATGACATTTAAAATTGTAATACCAAACGCAGAGAATGTAAAGTAACCATCTGGCTGGTAAGTTTCTCTCACCTCAGGCTGGGCCGGAGGCTGCTGCGATGGAGCACTGGGAGCAACTTCGGCAACCTGCGACACGGAATAGAGGTTGTAAGAATGCTCATTTAAACCTAAAGGTTTATCACAATAGTCATTAGTATAGCCTCTCGAGTGGAAAATACTGAACCATGATTCACACACGAAATTGGAAGAATGAAACTACACATTTAATCCTTAAAAATCATCACAACAATCAAAACTTTGGTCTCGAGAAGTGAAAAACTGAACCAAGATTCAAACATCGAATTGAGAGTGAGAGTATCAAGTCAGGCGCTAAAAGCCAGGTTGTCACATCTACTGAAATACTCAAAAGTTAAAAAAACTGAGCTAAGTACTACCACACTTACTACACGATCTTTACATCGCACAATAGATTCGAACAGTTAAAATAATAAAAATTCTTTTCTAGGAAATGACTAATGACTATCAATGAGCATTTGCGAAAAACTTTTTTCTTTTCCAGTTTCAAAAATAACAAAGTACTTGGTTCCGGCGAGAGGCGATCAACTTCAAAATTATGAAAAATACACTTCTATACGTGAACAGAAGGAAGATCCAACTACTAGTCTTCCACGGTAGAGCACGTGAATCTGTCATTTCTACGAAAAAAAACTTGGCCATAAATGACCCAGATTCTGCATTACTGCAAAGCCCATTGCATGGGTGTGCACAAATAGCGCAGAGGAAAAAGGATTCTTGTGGATGGTTGCATAAACAGAAGATTCTACCTCTCGGACCGAGGACCCTGCCTCTCATACACAGAACTCTGCCCACAAGGCAGAAGACACAAAAACAAGGCTCTCCATGACGCACCTGTGGCGCGGCCGGGTGCTGGTGGTGAGCAACAGGAGCAGGGAGGTGAGAGTAGGACTGCTGAGGCGCAGGCACAGCCGGAGCAGAGGCCTGAGGCTGTTGAGTCACAACACTCGCAGCTGAGATGTCCTGTCCGGGCACGACGCTGCCGTTCAACTGCTGTGGTTGCTGCTGGGGGTGTGCCATGACGGTGGGCTGCTGGGGAGTGGGCACGGTGTGCACTCCAGGAGGGTGGGTCGGGGCTGCCGCTGTCTGGGGGTGGAGGGCGACTGGGGCAGGGGTGTAGTCTCCAAGCACTTGCTGGTTAGTCACCCCAACACCCGATTGAGCAACTGAAAAAAACAGGAAGTGTTAATATGTCACCCCAACACCCGATGAAGCAACTGAAAAGACTTGTGTTAATTTGTCATCCCAACACCAAATGGAGCAACTGAAAAAACGATAGAATGGGTTAATTTGTCACCCCAACACCCGATGGAGCAACTAAAAAAACAGGATGTGTTAATATGTCACCCCAACACTAGATGGATGGATTGATTATAAATTAGTTTTAGCATCTCTTTACCACAACAACGATGTTCAAAGAGGGGAAGGATGAAGGCACCATTTAGTTTGGAGTTAGCGAAAGGTGAAATCTATGCACAAAGGGTGTGCATAGGATCCCGTGCGCAAAAGATCAGTAGGATAAGAAGAAAGGATTTGAAACAAGAAGAAAGGATTTGAAACAAGATAAAAGTTGAAGAAGAAAGTCTGAGTTGCTGAAAAACAGGCAAGCAGTGAACAGAAAAAAGACGGTCCTTAACATAACAAAAAAAACATTTTATTTCAACAAAAAGAAGGCCTATTCAACTCTCAGCTCAGGACCTCACATATTCCCTATAGGAGTGCTAATTCCCTTTGATACAATAGTTGTATCACCCTGAGGGGAACACCGGATGGAGCAAGTGAACAGATAATAGCAAAAGTTGATTAGGCGCCCCAACACCGGATGAAGAGACTGAACGGAAGACAATAGCGTGTATTAAAAAATTAGCGATAGGAGTGAGTTTCCAGTTAAAAGCAAGCATGGTGGTAATGATTTTCCATACACCATACATTTTTCCCATCAACACGCCGTTATTACTACGTCAAGGCAAAAAGAACACAATCCAAGACCAAGCCCGAAGATAAATTGTTAAAATCAACACATTATATGGTGACCATAAGTGGCCCCAATCTCATCCAACAGAACATTGCGTGTAGTCGCAGGTTTGAGGTTCACTTGAAGTCTGAGGGTGTTACGTGGAAATAATGTGAACCAAAACGCAAGTGGGCGGATAGATCTGCTATGCTGTGATAGCCTCACACCTACCCATGCTGATCAGAAACGCTAACGGCTGGATAGAAAACTTTGTCACTAGTGAAATGTGTCAGAGGTGATGCTCTTCTCACTTTCATCAAGTTCATGCATAAGTCAATGGCACCCTCAGGGACCAACAAGCAGCAGGCCAGTTAACTGTAACTTGTGACCAACGAATTGAGAATAGAAGATATAAAATTGGAAAATTATCTTTAAAACCGAAGGTACGCTTGCATGATACAAATGCCACTTTCAAGCTCTTACTGGTAAATCAATCCATCTCAGCGTTATCAAAACTATATTTACCATTCCAGTCTTTGCACCAAATAAATAAATGATAATTACCAAAAAAATGTTTGATTTAAAGTAAAAACTAAAGTTGCCTGGAACATAAAATAAAAATTTAGAACTCATTCTTATTTCATTCAGGCTTCTGCAAAAATAGCTCATTTAATGCAAACCAATTGCTCGTAAACGAAAGCTAGATTAAAGAGATCAGAGTAAAAAAGAACCATCATCCGTCATTTCACCATTAGCACAATGTGTTCACATAGTTGCAACCTACAATAAAACTTAGCTCTTCACAGTGTCACGACTAATCAAACAGCAAAATTTACTCAAATTTGAGAGAAGGGATACCTTACACTAGGTAGAAGCGTCATGCCAAAATACAACCATCGCAAAATGCATTCATCAGCAATATCTGTTTTGACAGGTCGCACTCGCACACGAGCTCAGGGATTTACGCGAGAGCGACAGGTTTTAAATGAGAGCGACAGGTTTTAAATGAGAGCGACAGGTTTTAAATGAGAGCGACAGGTTTTAAATGAGGGCGACAGGTTTTAAATGAGGGCGACAGGTTTTAAATGAGAGCGACAGGTTTTAAATGAGAGCGACAGGTTTTAAATGAGAGCGACAGGTTTTAAATGAGAGCGACAGGTTTTAAATGAGAGCGACAGGTTTTAAATGAGAGCGACAGGTTTTAAATGAGAGCGACATGTTTTATATGAGAGCAACAGGTTTTATATGAGAGCAACAGGTTTTATATGAGAGCAACAGGTTTTATATGAGAGCAACATGTTTTATATGAGAGCAACATGTTTTATATGAGAGCAACAGGTTTTATATGAGAGCAACAGGTTTTATATGAGAGCAACAGGTTTTATATGAGAGCAACATGTTTTATATGAGAGCAACAGGTTTTATATGAGAGCAACAGGTTTTATATGAGAGCAACAGGTTTTATATGAGAGCAACAGGTTTTATATGAGAGCAACATGTTTTATATGAGAGCAACATGTTTTATATGAGAGCAACATGTTTTATATGAGAGCAACATGTTTTATATGAGAGCAACAGGAATAACGTGATGGAGAGCAACAGGAATAACGTGATGGAAATCAAACGGAGGCTTACTAAACTGACCAGGCTGAGGGGCGTTGAGACCCTCTGAGGTGACGACAGGGCCGACCTCTTGCTGTCGCTGCAGCTCTTCTCCATAGCCGTTGTCTTGCTGCTGCGGTGCCTCGGCGTCATCTTCCGCGTCGTTCGAACTGTCCACGCTCGTGGCAGATGTGAACACCTGCAAACATAACACAGGCGTCAACTCTAAAATGGCTGTGTTGGTGCTTTCACTTGGAAGTCATTGCCATTATTAGTTATTCTACGTTGTTTTTCATCAGCGTCATGATTGTTGTTGATTTAAGACTCCCTAGCCACAACGTGGGTGATCTTAAGAGAGCCAAAAGAAAGGAATATTTAATATGGATAACAAAAAGGACAATCTGTTGTTAGCTATGATTTGGATTATAACAGGAAATTCTTTTTCTTTTACTCTGGTTTTGTTTTGGACACAGAATAAGTCTACTACAATAACACAGCTGGCGCCACCATACAGTTTTACATCAAATGAATGCCGAGTGAACACCATAAGGGATGATGGAAGCTACCAAGATATTACTGGCATGGGTTGAACGGAGAACTGATGATGGCTTCTATTATTCTACATCATTCCCAGAGCGTCCCAAACAATTCGCCTAGCACGCATATGTAAATCGAAGTGATGAATTAAATTTGCGTTTTATTTATGTCCGGCACAAAGTGCTTCACTACATCCAGTTCCACCCAGAATACACAGATAAGAAATCATAGATTAGATTAGAAGTTTAAGCCTCTTTGCCCATCAAGGAGCTCCTAAGAGAGTGTATGTCACCCTTTAGCATGGGGTTGAGGGAAGTGAACCCGCAAGAAGTGGGTTTCTACACAACAGATAATTAGATTATTAGGTAGTTTAAGCCTCCCTATCCGCTACAAAGGCGATCCAAAGAGAGGAAGGAGGAAGGCACCATTTAGTATGGAGTTTAGGGAACATGGAATCTATGCAGAAAGGGCATAGAAACAGTAAGATGAGAAAGAAGTTTATGAAACAAGATCAAAGTTGAAGAAGAAAGTAGGTGTTGAAAAAACAGGACAGCAGTGAACCGAAAAAAGGTGGTCCGTAATAGTACAAAAACTTATTTTATTTCAACAAAAAGGAAGCCTACCTAACCTTTAGCTCGGGCCCTCACATAGTCCCCCTGGGAGCGGTTTTCTACACAACAGATTCAATGCACTGAAACAGCAGTGAAGTTAAGAAAGCAAGCAGTGAACCAAAAAAAAATGATCCATAATAAAACAAGACTTTCCCAACTAGATTAATGCCAACAAAATAAGTTTAAGTCCTTTCTGCCAAACTGAAGAATGAGCAGAGTCACCGTCTGAACACAAGCATTTTTAACAAGTGAAACGGCGCATAAAAAATGGCGCGCACTCCACTTCAGTTGGAGACGTAACATCTCCACCTCTGGGAGTGCTTACTTGTAAAGAAGCAATAGTTGTTGTACCCCATGTGAGGTGTTAGAAAGTGAAGGTGCAAGCCTTTACCTGGTCCTGGTAGCGGAAGATGTCGTTGTGGACGTAGTATTTCTTCTCAGACTGAGGCGCCAGCACAAATGTCTGCATGAAGCGACGCATGGGTTGGCCGTCATTCGAAAGCTCACCGGTGACCTGAACAAAATGAACAGGGAAGTCAGGAGTGTTGGTCTTGAGCTTATTTCAGTGGAGATGCACTGGAAACCAAAATGTGCAACACTCTTGAGTAATATTGATCAGCAATATTTATTGGAATGTTGACAATTTTGTTTCATTAGCAATAAATCTATTCCATTCAGACATTCTGTTGAACAAGACACATGAAATCTGGTTTCCTGCAAGAGATGGTTGTCTATTCACTTAAAAGCAAAAACGGGAAAACTTTCATCAAGACTTGAAACCACTATTATTACTGTTGTAAAAAGTACAAACTCTAGCTTTAATACATTAATTTTTGGAATATTTTCAACTTCACATTAAACAAATTATCTCTCAGTCTACAAAATAAATAAAACTTTTTTTAGACTGATAAATATCCCAACACGAAACAGACACGATTAATGTGCAATTTATGCTTCTACACGAGGTGGTAAAAATAATGTGCCAGGTCTCATGCCCAAGTTCCAGAAATTAAAACAACAAAAAACAGGAATAGATATTTTAAGAAAGAGTTACAAAATCTGCTGCCAGCATTACACACCAGGTAAAAGGTTTATTCTTCGAAGTCTGTGCAATACTTCTTGACAAATTGGGCATGAGAATTTGAGGTACCGAAAACCCTACTTTTTATCCCATAAAACTTCAAAGTACACCACGAGAAGAACTTTCTTACCTGAATGACAATACCGTCCCCCAGGGTAGCCTGCGAGTCAATGAGAAGGATCTTTGCATGACAATCTTTGTAGTTCAGTTCTTTGATGTAATTGTGAATGTCTGACTGTCCGATGATAGGTTCCCGGTTACTGATGTCACCTCCATGCATGAACGATGAATTCTTTGCATAAAACCTGCAGAAGAAATAAAAGAGATTCAATAGCATGAGTTTAGCTTCTGAATGAAATTAGATAAGCATCAAATTTATAGGTTCATGGTGCCAGTTGCATCACATCTAGAATCAAACATCAAAGCCCATGTAATTTCTATGAAGCTCTCAGATTTGCTTTGTCATGTATGTGCAGATTTATAAACAAAAGTGAACTAAGAACCACTGTCTGAACACAGACATTTTCAATGAGGAAAGAATACCACTTTGTTAAAATTCTCTGAACACAATATTGCTATGGAACAGTTGAAGCTTACTATTACAATTAGGCCCAAAATATTTATGATGAACAACATAACACATAAAAAGTGTTCAATAAAGTATCTACTCATGAATTATACTCACAAGCACAATCAAAACACTTCCATACACACTCCTCAAGAAAAAAGTTCAAGAAATCATTCACCAACAGACTTATATTATAAAGTACCAGCAGCAGCAGCCACCACACATTGACATAGCTTAGAGCTGAATGCAGAAGAATCATTACCTGTGAAGCAAGGCTGGAGCTTTGTTGAGGATGGTGTAGTACTGTCGGACAAACTCCATCCCAACGCAAATAGGAGTTGGTGCTTCCATGACCATTGTATTTGTAATCCTGTAAAAAATTGTTATCAAAATGTTTACAACACAACCAACACATGTATGATACAGTTGTGAGATTTCATGGGGTACTTACACTTGAAATAAAATAGAAATAACAAAAAACAATGCCCTGTTTCAGACAATTTTCACAAATAAAAATATGCAGGGCATACTGAAAACATTGACTGCTCTGGTTCCCCCACTACAAACTAAGTTTATACAGTAAACAGCCAAAACTGATGGCAGATCCAGAAATCACGAAAGGGTTCAAATAGGCACTGAATTTTCTGTAACCACAAATGTATGACCCAACCAAGCTCAAGAGATCATAGGTCCTGCTAAATTCCAACTTAGAATATAATATCCAAAGTAACTGTTGTCTTCAGCAATATTATCTTACTACAACCAATTTCATCAAATCTATCATGTTGATCACCAGATAAGGTTTAAAAATGAGAATTGACTGATCTTTTATAATGCAATAGTCAAATTCTAAGATTCCAACCTGACAAAATTTAGAAGTCCTTTACCCATTTGACAATCAGAATGAAACAACTAAGTATGAAATTGAGTATGTAGTATTCTTTACCTGTTATACCAACAATGTGATTAAAAAGACAGCTATGAATTAGGTGCAACATAATCATACAGCTGCTCATCTACACAAAAAATTTTCAAAAGAAAAACCTCAAGAATCAAGCTGCAATGTAATTTCAATTTAAAATTAGTACAGTAGCTACATTCTCTAGATTAATTTCATTTCCCAAACATAACTCCACTAAACTATTTTCCCTGCTTAGCTAAGGGTCCCGTAGTTTATTTAGCAGACAGAGCAAATTTTAAAGGTGGTTTGACTCAGAGTAAGTTCTCACCTATCATTCCTTTTCAAAAACTTGGCAACTCATCACAATCAATGGGAAGTCTACTAAATTTCCTATAATTAACAATAGGTCATCCTTTCACAATACAATCATTTACAAGCAGAACTAGTAAATTTCTCTTCATTTTCCTTTACTTGATAGACAGCAATGTAAATTACTAACGTAGGTGACAGCACCTACATGAGTAGTACATCACTAGTAATAATAAGAATAATAGCAAACTGACGCCATTATTTTAACTAATTTTGGGTGGCCTAATGGGAGAAAAACATGAGCTACACACATCACACCTTGGTGGCAGTGTTGATAGTTGAAAATTTTCAACTTTCAGCCAATTGCAGGTGAAGCAAACTTGCAGCTTCAATCACAGTCAATGTGCTAAATAACTTAACCCATCACATTCTATCCTAATCAACTAAATTATCACATACATATTCAAACATACCAATAATATTCTTTCTAAGCAACCAACAAGACTTGTACATCAAGTAGCTACACTGCTCTAGTCATCTGCACTCACTATATGATGTAAGCTATGCTTCATAGTATACAAGGAACTATGTGTTCAAGGCATAAAGTTAGCTACCATAATAAATGAAGAAACCAACAATTCTATAATATGTTAGTCAGACTCTACATATCCACAACAAACATGATCTCAAGATGGCAAAGTGAAAGGACCATTTTGTACAAACGTCAAGAAATCAGGAATCTATGCATGCAAAGGACGTGTTGCCTGTCACACAAGATCTCTTGCACATTGAAATTGCAACTTAAAAGAGGAAAAAATACATAGATGAGATAGTAAAGAAAGCATTACAACTTTAAAAAGCAAAGTAGGAACAAAAGATAAACAATCATTTGGAAAAGATGCGTTTCTGCCAAAGTTCTCATTTCAGCTTAGCACATTCCCCGTGTATTGGGCCATACGTGTACCAGTCACTAAATTATTCATTCACTGATCAGTATAAATGATTGATATATCTGTTTTGCAACCTCTACACAAAATAACTGTTATACCAAGTGAAATGTATTATGCAAATGTGTTTTACATAATTCTTAGAAAGGATAAAAATTTATTTGAGTATTAAAGTGTATTTCCCTCTCCTGGTAAGTACAACCAAACCAGCCATTTACAACTGCAGTGAAAGTGTTCAGCAATTGTCCAGACGTGATGTCAAAGAGAAGGGAGCTTATCAAGTTAGGTGGAAAAATGTATATGATTACGCTTAAACTTGGAGATGAGGGCCAACAGCATTGGGGTCTTTGTAATGGATCTGCAATGGAATTTGCTATAAATCAAACTCAAAGCAGTTTGTTATCCCTGTCTCAAAAGTTTCATGTACGTATTATACAGTATGTCTCACAAAAATCCGAACCCAGTATTTATTTTTCCATACGAGTAATACCATCATAAGAATACCATACGCATTTAATTTCAAGCAAAATTATGATGGTATTACTGATACAGATATAAATATTTGGCTCAGATTTTTGTGGGACATATTATACAGAAACAAAAAGTTTAGCCCCATTCACAAGCTTACAGGCAGAAGAAATGAGAAACTTTCACCCAGGATGGCAGAACAAGTAATGCAAAAGAGGTTAAAAAATACCCAAGAACCACAGCAAACGTATTCTTATGGAATCTCAAGTATGAAGGAAATTAAAATTTCAAGATGAACACTGCAGAAAAACACTTGAATGATGCTGATCAAGGAAACCATTTCTTGCAGCTAGACACAAAAAAGTCCTATTAGTTTTCATCAGGGATTACATTGATAAAAAAACTTGCTTTTGGTTATCAGTCCTGTGATCAGATGAGATAAAGATTGTACTTTCCCATCACAGGGACCTTTTTTTTTTTGACCAAAAATGTTGCTTTCAAGCCAAAGTTTAAAGTTCAAACTGTGAAACATGGAAGCATAAGTTGTTTGTTACGTTAGTTTTTGCTCAACGTTTGAACCCTTTGCAAAAGCTGATGAATTCATTAAAAAAATATCCAATTAGATTATTAGTTAGTTTAAGCTTCCCTACCCACCAAACAGGCAACCAAAAGAGAGAAAAGAGGAAGGCACCATAAAGTATGGAATTAAAAGAACGCAAAATCTATAAAAACAGTGAGTTGAGAAAGAAGTTCATGATAAAAGATCAAGGTTGAAGAAGCAGATAGTAGATGCTGAAAAACAGTACAGCAGTGAACTGAAAAAAGGTGGTATTTACGTAACAAAAGCATTTTATTTCAACAAAAAGAAGGCCTACCTAACTCTCCGCTCGGGCCCTCACATCCCCCTTCTGGAAGTACTTATTCCCATAGATACAATAATTGTATCTCCCTAGGCAATCCAAGAATATCAATACATAAAATTTTGTCAACATTTTGATCAGTCTTGCAGAGCATTTAATCCAATATGGTCCTTCCACATGATGATGACCCATTGCACATCGCAAAATATGTTAAACTAGTGTGCACGGCCGGCCAAAAATGACGAGATTCCATACCTTTCTTGAACAAATTTTCAGACCCAGACATAGATGACAAATATATCTATCCCAACAGTTCCTGAGGTAAAAAAAACATTTTTGTTCTTGTACACTGCTGAAACTCGTATCACAGATCCGGTCATTATGGCTATCCTTATGAGCGTGACAGAGAAATGGAAGAGGACTCCCAAACAAATGAACCAAGGATATTATTAGATAGTAGGACACGTGGAAATTCCAGAGACAATGTCATTGTTAGAACTAGGTGGATCCGTGAAAATTCCGTCAACATTATCTAACCTATGCTAACCTTTCCTCTACTAATCTATCCTAATGAAATGTCAAACAGATCAATGCATGTGAAACCCTGTCAATATGCTGAGAAATTTGGTATCCGTGATACCACAAACTCAGAGATCCTATGTTTCTTAGGAAGCAGACACCAAACAAATATCACTATTATAAAAGGAGCTGCATCCGTCCGTGCGTCACACCCACCAGCCAAAAGTGTGTGATGAGTGAATCTGTGATACAAGCTTCAACTTCAGAATTATTTTTGGTACATTAACCCAGCAGATTTGGAGTTGGAATGAACATCACGTGTATTGGTGGGTTAGATTAGGTTGCATAGAATATCAGCAGTGGAGACTGAGGAATGTATAGGAGAGATATAAGATAGCAAACAAAATCATGGGAAAGCTATGCTGAAGCTCAGTTGGTCTACCACTTCATCACACTGTCAAGGAAGCCTAATGACTATTTTTGATAGGAGTTCCACCAGTGCACAAGATTATAAGTATTTTAATTGCAGATTCTGTTGGGTTAGATTTTTTGGTTTTTGATCCACATCTGAAGTATATTTTTTAGGAAATTATTGATTCCAATCATTTATGATGGATCGCGTACAGCAAAAAACCCTACACCTTGACCTTGCAGTGCCAGCAGCGTATCACCTCCTCACCCCCTCCCTTTTAAAAAAACAGGGGTGTACTAGTACAAATAAATATATAAATAAACATTAAACAAGTATTATTTGGTAAAATAGAGGGTTGAAAGACAATGAAGTAAAGTTTTTGCATTGGTAGAGTTAAAGCGCAGATTGGAATCCTGTAAAAAATTCAGAGGGATCATAACCAGTAATGCAAAGAAATTTAAAAGAAACTATGGCCCAATATTTCACCAGACAATTGCAAGAACCTAGCAGTAAACTATAAAAAATACTTATTAAAAATAATGTCTTTGTCACAAATTATTAAGATAAATACAAATAACTATGGAAATAGTACATTAGCATGATACTTTTGCTTATTATTTGTTCATAATGAAACTTTTTCCAAAAACCGAGTTGACTAAGACTTTTAAGAACCTCTTCAAAATCTTTTTATCAAGCATTACAAAGAGTGGCCGCCCAATGAAATTTTTACCCGTTAATCATTAAGAACAACATGCAGATATGAAAATTTATGTGCATAAATATGATTCTTTGAGGAATCAAATAAAATCCTTATTCAACATCACAATTTTGAATTAATTATTGGAATCCTCAACTATTTTTTACAGAAGTAGGCATTCATTCAACAAATAATTCAAAATATTACATGAAGACATCAATACTGATGAAGTATATTTTGAGGGGGAGTTTGTAGAACAATATGCATCTACTCCATAAGCATTTTGATAAAAACTAATTAGTTCTCAACTTTTTTTCCAAAATTACAGCATGGGAAAACAGCCTACAGCGATGTGCAGAAACTTGACAATGACACAGAAGCATGTAGGCAACATTGCTTAGCAAGGAGTATTTCTAAAATTTATGGAAAAGTTGAACAAATTAAACAATTGGTAGGTATACTTTCAATTTTGACATAGCTAAGAAAAAAGTAAGGACTGAACTCCTGCATGTAGTTCAGAACTTTTAGCTAAAATTGTGTATGTTTATGCAGTCACATGCTTCTCAATTTAAATAAAATGGAAGTCCACATGGGCATGTAAGATGAGACTAATTACTCTAATATTCTGCAACAAGTCGTACATAATAGGTTACCTAGGATATTATGAGTTATGTCATTGTTTCATTTACTTCAAGTATTTATCGTAGTTAATAGTTGACGAAGCAGCAGCAAAAAAAATGACCTCAGCAGTTTAGGATTGCGAAATTCGTTATGTCTTTAAGAAGCAAGTATTATACCTACTCATTAAAAAGCTACATAATGTATTTTAATAACCAGCACCTACTATTGTGTCACAAATCGCATAACTACTTCAACCGACGAAACAACTGAAGGTTCTCATGGCACGCAAAGGGTGATGCAAATCACCGATTTGCTAACACACTTTGCCCAAAACTCTGACTACAGATTTACTATATACAAGAGATTTATGAACGTAAAGGTTTAATGAAGTATATAAGAGCATAGATTTAGCTAAAAATCTGATTTCTCAATGGCAAATTCATTGAGCTATCCCGCTGATCGATCACCGCCATAGTAAACAATAGCGCACAGCCCTTCAGCTAGATCTATGTTAAGAAATACACTAAAACACAATTAATAACGAAATGGCATTGATACAATGCTAGAATATGCATTCAAAAATAAAATAAATTTCAATATTGTTTACTTACAGCGTAAAATATAAAATGCCGACTCCCAATCTTTCGACTAACCACGCTGAGCTATACCTTCGGATGCGCAGATCGCAGACGGTAACAGACGAATGATCAAAAGCGCACTGTTGGATGGTGATCCATAGAATGTTCATTCATTAAAAAAAACAACGAATGAGATTTAGCCAAGTCAAATTCAAAATTCTTTCATAAACAACAAATACCTCAAAAATAAAGTTTATAACTAGTGTAACTAAATTTTTACAATTAAATGTGGATTATACTATATAATTCCTGTATAGCGACGGGCTTTCTCAAGCTAAATAGGTCTTTGTATTTGCTTAAATCTAATTTTCATTTGTCTAAAAGTGATGATCCTTATAATTGTAGATTTTAAGGGCTGATATACAGTTATTTTGTCTTCTGATGAAGCACACTCACCGAGCTGCATGCACACATTTATTAATTTGTATATTTTTTCGTCATGAGAGCTTATACCTAAGGTTCCCACCTTCACTCGCGCTTAATTCATCGTAAATATTTGAATAACACAACCTCCTCACAATTTCATGAGCAAGAGTGATCTACAGCAAGCATCAGTTTTTCGTGATGTGATACAATAACTTTACAAAAATAACAACAGGAATTTGATACAATAAGTTCACGAAGTGGCTAGCGCGTGCATTGAAAACACTCTATTTAAATTGACCCTAATGCAAGTCACCTTTCTTATTAATTTTTTACTTGTATTATAAATAATACCAAAATACGTTGACGATGACCCCGACTAGAGTGCGCCGGTGACTAGACCGATTTTCTACACCAGAGTCCAGTGGGAGATTTTAGTTAAAAGATCTCCCTTAAAAATTTTTTCAGTGATTAATTTTGAGTTTTTGAACCTTGATTCACTTAAATTTTGATTTAAATTTATTTAAGCAAGCTCTTTGAGGTAGTTTCTTAGTACTATTTTGATTCATTTTTATTTTACCCGAGAAGATAATTTTGAATTTCTGTCGTTTAAACCTTTTAATGATGAATTTCGTATTATCTAAAAACCAATCTATCGACAATTCATGTTTGTACTTTATTGGAAATAAATGTTTTTCTTCTTTCTTTTTCTTGAGTTCTACACATTACACTTCCAACACATTCCCTGAAATTGTAGATGCCGAAGCTCATGTGTAAATAAACATGAAGACTGTCAAAAGCGTGTAATCCCAATGTGTCATCGTCCAAGAATTTTTCATTATTATATGCATTGATACGAACAATCAAACTTTAAATAGTTTGACCATGGAAATACATTTTTAGGCTTTTCACTCAATCTCGTGAAAAATTGACCTTGTAATGACACCCATCTTCGTTTATCGTCTATCAACAAAAGTCTACGTCAGACGACATTTTAAAACATAGTGCATCTTAGACATGAATTTTATTGGAAATAAACTGTTTTCCTCTCACGGGGAGATTTACCGTGCTGGTATCGCCGGTAATTAAATTGGCGCCTCTTCTCGTATTATTTTATAGGCGCGCTGTAGATCACTAGGTCAGGTTGACCACGAAATGATGCTAATAATAATAGGGAGTTTTTACCTTCAGTTTATTGAAAAAAAAAACACTTTCTCAATTGGCTATGATAGAATTAATTAAAACAGTGATTCATTAAAAATGCTGTATAAGTATTGTCAGATAATTCAAAACAGAATCCTTCTCTTTGTATTCTAAGGCCGCCGTCACACGGAGACCAAGTGGTAAAGTAAAATAGACTTTACATCGTCTTAATCGTCTACGTAGAGATTTGGTCTGTCTAGCGCTACGAAACCGTCAGATTTCAGCCATGAGCTACGGTGCATTTTTGGTACGGGTATCGTAACCATTTGGTAACCAAAATGGCGGAGAACTGGGTTGGCGCGTACTTTTTTACTTGTAATTAGGGATTGTTTGTATTTCCTGAGTCAGAAAACAGGTACAGGGTGGGCGAGAAGTAGCTGACCCTTCTAATTTACTAATTAAAGGAAAACTTTGTTTCATTTGAAAGAATGACATTATGGTTTATTTCGGTATCCTATTTACTCAGCTAGGAAATTAAAAGGATCAGTTACCTCTGGCCCACCCTGTATAATACTGAATCCTGAAGCGTGTGACAGCTCTCTTCATAATTCCGTCAAGCGACCCGATCACTACCCGATCATTCCAATTCACCAAAACTGGAAACGTAGAATACAAATTCTCCAATTAAACAACAAGTTTCTACCGCAAAATAGATGATATCGCTGCTTGGTGTAATTACTATGAAGTTTCTGTGATCCAGTAATTTAAAATAATCCGAACAATTTATGCTACAACAAGTTATACATTAAGAAGGTTATCACTTAGAAATATTACAACTAACCCATCGGAATAAGCTCATCGTCTCGAAAAGTTTGACTTCAGTGGCATTCTACATAGAAAAACGGCTCATTTCCCGTAGAGTAAATGGATAAAATATATAACATAGTTGTAACATATCAATTCGCTTTTACAGGTGGTGAAAATGGCTTGAGCTTGAAGCCGAAACGTTCACTTATTAAAATGATTTTTAAATCAGCTATCTTTACTTTCATTTTCATTTTAAAACTGGAAAGAGTTCTCCACCCTAATTTAATATAACATAGGTTTATAAGATGCCTTGATGAAACGATCCTGAGTTCGTAAAAGTACATAAGCATCATAACAGCCATCCCAATAGATGAACGAAAGATTGGGAGAATTACATGAAAACGTATTCTCTTGGTTAAGCCATTTTAAGTTTGAGAAGGGTTATAAATAATGATAGGGAAAAATCATTTGCAGATTATTGAAGGATGACTCAAAGGACAATGTCTACATTTATTGCCGCGTAAGCTTAGGTTTGTGTGGTAGCCGTTGATTTTGATATAAGTATTATCAGTGGGATTAACCGATCCTGCAACTGAAACTTAAACCGAGATTAAAAACTAGCATTTCCTTCACATATATCAAGAAGTACCTGGTAACAAGCTCGGAGAACTTCCTGCGCCACACAGGAAAATTATGAAATATTCTAGATACGTTCTGCTGATACAAAGGATATTCGAAAGAAAGAAGAAAGAAAGGGAAACATTTTTTCCAATAAAAATGGAACAAAACATCATTGGTTTTTAAAATGTCTCAACATAAAGATCCTTAGTTGATATACACACATGGATATCGAAACACCGATGTTAACAGTCGAAACAAATGATTGAGAGAAAAGCGTAGACAAATGTATTCTTTTTGCTGTGCAATCTTGGTTTGGGTATGCATATAAAAACAAATTGGAAAAACACAATACCAGTGACGATACATCGTTAAAAACACTATTATTAGCGCACACCTACATTGAAATACAAGCTTAGGAACGTGCGATATCAGAAATTAATGCTAAAGTGAAATGGATGGATTTAAATAATTCTGCGTGTAAGACTATGAGGTCGATGTTCGGAACTACCTTTTCACTCCTACGTATGAACTACAGCAGTATGGATGGGGAGGGTAGTTTAACTGATGTTGAAGGTAAGCAACGTCCACGTTTCTATGAGAAGCATAAGAAAGAAAGAAAGAAAGAAAGAAAACCTGTTTATTTAAAAAAAAAATAAGAGATGAAATGTATTACAACATATTGGATTTTACAAATTTCTTAACATAATGATCATTAATTGATAAACATACCATGCGAGGCGTACTATTGCAGTGTCGGGGGCTAATTATGTTGAGAGAAAAGTTCAAAATTTTATCTCATGGATATTTTATCCACAAAGAGACGTCTGATGACTTATAAATAGTGCATATACTACTAGAGAATCACTTGGAATTCCCTCGTTATAAGTTGAAACGAAAGAATATATGACAAAGAACGCTTTACAGAAACAGACTGAAACACCGTCGTAAATGATTATCAAGTGGTGAAAAATGGTTTGTCGAAAGTAATTTATTAAATATGCAAAAAATAAGGTTGGACGCCGGCGTTCTTCATATTAAACTCATAATGTGACACATCATCTGAAGCACTGTAGAACATATTGTACAGATGCTTTGTTTTTGGCGAGCACATATACAGTATATGTCTCTAGTGAGCAACATGGGATATTTTTGAGGCTTGGGGAGATACGTGGGCCAGACGCCAACCTTCCTCGGAGAGTTTGTGTAAATTACATAAACGATATAAAATAGTTAATAATATAGATGGTTATTCCACAATTATCTATACTATAGAGGGTTGTAGAGTAATTGCAACATTAACACTGAAGCTATAGTAGAGAGAGCTTTAGGCGTACTCAATTTGACACAGGTACATTAGTCATCATGCAGTTTAATGGTAATTTAAACAGGCAATAAAGTATATGAAGAATTTTAATGATATTTTAGTAAACGATATTTTTGTAATTAAATTAAATATTTTATGTACAATCCCCCAGCACAATTACCATAATCCATAATTGTTTTTTATTATGTCCACAATGTTTATTCACACAATGTTTTTTTGATTCCGGTTTGATCCAAATGGCAAATTGTATTTTATTTATCATGAAATGGCAGTTTTGATGGTAGACATTTTATCATGAATTACTCTTTTGAGCCACTGAACAAGTTACTTGCCAAAAATTCTTCGATCTATCCTTCTATCCACCACGTATAGTTTGTCTATTAGTACGCCTCGTATGGTACGTTGGTCTAAGGATGTCTTATATTAAGAAATTTTTAAAATCCAATATGTTGTCATGCATCTCATGCGTCAACTTTTTCGCAAATTTTTGAGTCAGCTTTTTTGCAAACGGTTTTTCTATTTTCTTTTTGGAAATAAACGGCTTTTCTGGAAATAAATGGTTTTTCAATTTTTTTTTTAAATAAACGTTTTTTTTTCTTTCTTTCTTTCTATCACTTTGACCATGGTGTTATTTCTCCCCTGTTACACTAACTTTGACTCATCAAGGTACACTTAAATTGAAGCTCAAAAATTCGTCTATCGTAAATAATACGCGGAAGAAACTTTGTTGGTTTAAGCTAGGTTAGGGTACTGAGCTTTATATGAGGAGTAGTATGAAGCACCTGCGAACAAGGGGAGAGAAATGTCACGGTCGAAATAATTTCATGTAAATTTAACCCAATACGGGGTAATGAAAGCAATTCCTAATCCACATTTTTTGCTCATATGTGTCAGACAAAAACTGTGTGACCTTTGATTTTAGAGTAATTTGCAGCGTCGGCCCGCATTGGGAAAAAATGACATCTGGGTCAAGATGAAGGTTGTAGAGATTTCTACTCAAAACTTGACCTCCGGGATATTTTATTCTTCAGCGCGTACTATTCTTCACTTATATACGTATCATGAATACGTTTTACCTGACTTAGACCAATTGTTTTTCTCTGAACCTAACCCCATTCAAGGCAACACTTGAGTTTGCCTAAATAAGTGTAAATAGTGAGTGAATTTAAAAATTACCTTTAGGTTGAGTGTTCTTCTTGCATGATGACTTCAATAGCAGTTAAAAATGTGAAACGAAAACGAGGCATTTTAAGGTGTATGATGTAAGAGAGTTATAAATTTTGCTGTTTGAGCTACACTTCGAACAGCCAGAGTGATTCAAGGGCCGTTTACACTAGTGGACATTTCGGCCTTGAGGCGCGACACATGTATACGAGGCTCACCACTGAGGCTCATATTTGTGTGTGTTCATACGAAGTTCCCCATTCGCCACGGTAATTACGAGGCTCTTGGGTGTCGCGCATTACGAATTAGATCAGAGCGAATAGGGAACTTCGTATACACACACACACACACACACACACACACAAAAATGAGCCTCAGTGGTGAGTATCGTATACACGTATCGCGCCTTACGGCCGACATGTCCCCTAGTGTAAACGGCCCTTAACGGGCAGAACTCAGAGGTTTTGGGTAAAAAAACGAACATTCCCGTTAAAAAAAGCAAGTGTTTGGGTAATAATGGTGGCAATCTGAAAGGTTTTGCGCTTCATACTCAACAAGTAAATAAAATTTGGAGCTCTCCTGTATGATTTAAAATTGTATCAAATTCTTTATAAATCACGGTTTTCTTATTATAGATTCTCAATTAGAGCTACTTTGTAAATGTGAGCGGCGATAAGGAGCATGAAGAAGTTTAACAACGTTGTTCAAAAATTGTATATCATGTTATTAAAAATTCTGTTTTTTTTCTATTTTAGGTTTTTCGAGTGCTGGGGATGTACAGAATCACTGTTAACTGCTGACTTTTTGTTTCCTTACAAGAAAGAGCGATGAAAATCATACACCAGATTTTGTGCGAATTTTTATTTTAGAAGAAATGTTTGTTGAAAAAAATCGGCTCTATTGAATCATTATTCAGATTATGTTCGGGTTTTCATTTTAGAATGAGTGTTTGTTTGAGAAAAAAATGCTTCTCCATTAAACCCGTTTTTACCCTCAAGTTCAACGCTCTGCGGTAAGTAACGACGCCGGACCGGACAGCGCGCCAGAGTTCTTCACCTCAGATTGTGAGAGCCAGCGGACAGACCACAGACCAGCCAGCAGCACGCAACTTCAGAAGTCAGTGTCTTTCTAACAGTGGTAAAGGGAGGTAGTGCATCCCGCTCCAAATGCCGCTTCCCTTCTCGTCCTGGATGTCGTATAATATTGCCTAGGATTTGTCATAGAAATTTTGATCCTATATCCTTGAAGTTGTAAATTCAGTGGTAGAATCTGACTATATCCCAAACGGATCGGGTAACAATTCATCCGCAAAAAATACCTCAAATGATCAGAAGTGTTGAAAACTATGGAAAGCTCGTGAGCAACATTTGTTTTAGCCAAATGAACCCTTTCATTCTACGGACCGAAGAGGAAAACCTTAATGGTAGTTAAGCTGAAAGTCCATGAAAAGCTGGCACGCGGCAGAAAGCGGCGGCCTACTTCTGACGCGCAGGGACTTCTTCATCACCAAAGCTTTCTAACTAAACCATTCTCTGAAATTAACGCAAAAAGAGAAACATAAATCATAAAACAAATGAGCATAAGTTAGTAGCGCTGACGCCCGTAAGACAAGACTGATGGGGAACCACAGCTCGCAGGCGTCCAATTTGATGTGAGAACGCGCCAAAATTTACAGAAAATTCGTGCAAACAACTATGCATGGCTGAAGAAGGCAGGAGACATGCTTGGTAGCACTGCAAGTCTAGGTAAGTTATTGTTGAATGTCTTATTCATGGTTTTTGCTTTTATCGTGTCATTCACATAGTTTTGCATGTTTCGTGTCCTATCTATGATTTTGATTGCGTTGTGAGGGATTTTTCCCAAATTTTTAGGTTTGTATCAAAATCTCCCGTTGGAAGTTGAATGCCATCTCCATCCATGGGTTTTGCTGGCGTCGTGAGGGATTTTTTTCAAGTTTTAATTCAAAGTCTCCCGTAGGTATTTAGAATCGTATTTTTTAACATATTCACACGCACCTCTAAATTGCGAGCGGCTAAGTTTCTTCCTATTCAGCGAAGGTGTACTTGTCTTCGATGTACCTACCACATTGAATTGATGTAAAAAATTGGCGATGTTTTCAAGAATTCATGTTGATTTCTTTCCATATATGCAAAAATAAATCAAAATGCCGCATTGTATAATAAGAGTCCGGTGATGCAGATGCTCAGAAGAAAAGCGGAACTGAAAAAAAGTTATGACTGAAAAGCAGGCATAAATTTAAGAATTAATTGCATTGTTTTGAAACGCAGATGATTCTAAAAAGACTTCTAATGCACCCTTCATTGTCTTTTTTTGTTGATTCAATTTTGGGGAGCATGTGTGTTGTTCGACTATTCTTATTTTTTGATCCAGCAAAAATATCATTTGTTAATTTAAAGCAAACAGAATACGTATTACATCTGATTTGCGATATGTAGGCTAACATTTTATGACGTATAACATTTTTGACGACGCGTGATATTTTTGTGAAATGTAAAATTTTTTCACGACGTATACCATTTTTTTACGACGCGTAACAATTTTTACGATGCGTAACATTTTTTTATGACACGTGACATTTTTATGACACATGACATTTTTTACGACACATGACATTTTTTACGACGCGTAAATGCTACGCGACGCGACGGAAATGGGTACCGGTCTTGACCGGGGGTAACCGTCATGGCGTCCTGGTGTTAGTTACGAGGAATTTGAAAAACCAACGTACAAGGTGATATGTATCAGGCTTGAATTGGAAAAATGCATCCTTAGATGCCGATGTTTGTTTGTTTTGCACTGCGAGTAGGGGAGCACAGCTAAGGAAACACTTTATGCTAAGTAAAAAAATTGTGTTTTTTGTTTTATGTTTGTTTAACGATGATGTAAATCGTAACGATGATGTAAATCGTAACGATGATGTAAATCGTAACGATGATGTAAATCGTAACGATGATGTAAATCGTAACGATGATGTAAATCTTAACGATGATGTAAATCGTAACGATGATGCAAATCGTAACGATGATGTAAATCGTAACGATGATGTAAATCGTAACGATGATGTAAATCGTAACGATGATGTTAATCGTAACGATGATGTAAATCGTGACGATGATGTAAATCGTAACGATGATGTAAATCGTAACGATGATGTAAATCGTAACGATGATGCAAATCGTAACGATGATGTAAATCGTAACGATGATGTAAATCGTAACGATGATGCAAATCGAAACGATGATGTAAATCGTAACGATGATGTGAATCGTAACGATGATGTAAATCTTAACGATGATGTAAATCGTAACGATGATGTGAATCGTGACGATGATGTGCATCGTAACGATGATGTAAATCGTAACGATGATGTAAATCTTAACGATGATGAAAATCGTAACGATGATGTAAATCGTAACGATGATGTAAATCGTAACGATGATGTAAATCTTAACGTTGATGTGAATCGTAACGATGTTGTAAATCGTAACGATGTTGTAAATCGTAACAATGATATTAATCGTAACGATGATGTAAATCGTAACGGTGATGTAAATCGTAACGATGATGTAAATCGTAACAATGATATTAATCGTAACGATGATGTAAATCGTAACGGTGATGTAAATCGTAACGATGATGTAAATCGTAACAATGATATTAATCGTAATGATGATGTAAATCGTAACGATGATGTAAATCGTAACGATGATGTTAATCGTAACGATGATGTTAATCGTAACGATGATGTGCATCGTAACGATGATGTAAATCGTAACGATGATGTAAATCTTAACGATGATGAAAATCGTAACGATGATGTAAATCGTAACGATGATGTTAATCGTAACGATGATGTTAATCGTAACGATGATGTTAATCGTAACGATGATGTTAATCGGAACGATGATGTAAATCGTAACGATGATGTAAATCGTAACGATGATGTTAATCGTAACGATGATGTAAATCGTAACGATGATGTAAATCGTAACGATGATGTAAATCGTAACGATGATGTGAATCGTAACGATGTTGTAAATCGTAACGATGACGTTAATCGTAACGATGATGTAAATCGTAACGATGATGTTAATCGTAACGATGATGTAAATCGTAACGATGATGTAAATCGTAACGATGATGTTAATCGTAACGATGATGTTAATCGTAACGATGATGTTAATCGTAACGATGATGTTAATCGGAACGATGATGTAAATCGATTGAAAACGATTCCAGTATACAATATCCCTGTTGGTACTTAGTTAGCGTGTTAATTTATTGACTTTTCTCTTTAAGTTAAATATTAATGCGAACAGTAACGATGGACTTCTGATACCCCCGTTGCGCATCTCTTAGGCGGCCCATATATAAACGATCAATTTTATTGCCAATATAATTGACAATGATGAATATTGACAATAAAATTTATCGTCTGTGGGCTTGATTGACGACCGTCAATTATTTGACTTTGTAGGCAACAAAAAAATCTCGTCAAAATATTGAATGAATGATGTTAACAATTAAATTGATCGTCTATGGGCCGCTTTACGGTGCGTATAGCCTCGGTCTGGCGCTTCCATTGCTTAATTCTGCCTGCATCCTGGCGCTCTGTTCTTACTTTCTCTAGCGCTGCTGGCTAGTAGGTGCGTCCGTACGTCCTCCTGCTTCTGCAGTGGTGCTTCTTATGTTGAAGGGTGATAGCTTAAAAACAATCGTGACAGCTTAAAATGGATTGTCTGTTTTGTGACTAATCCCCTGCGTTCTGCAGTGGTGCTTCTTAGGGTAAAAGGTTCTTTGACTGAGCGTAAAATGGATTATCTGTTTTGTGATATTAATCACCTTCGTTCTGCAATTGTGCTTCATACGTTAAAGAGTGACAGCTTATAATGGATGGTATGTATTGTGACGCTAATCAAGCAAAGCGTTTTAATCCTGATCACCATCCCGCGTGTGAAGAAGTGCGAAATCCTACAGTGGATCAGCTGATCATGTTTTCTTACCTTCTTATCCCATAATGGATTAGCCATCCCTTTCTTCAAAGTGAGGAAATTTTCGCTGAGTTTCCATGCAAAACAAATGTAATGGAATGATGAACGTTTAATTTCGCTTTAAACTAAAACCAAGGCATTGAATTGCTAAATTTAACCCCACAAGGACTACTCCACAAATTTAACCACACAAGGACTACTCCACAAATTTAACCACACAAGGACTACTCCACAAATTTAACCCCACAAGGACTTCTCCACAAATTTAACCACACAAGGACTACTCCACAAATTTAACCACACAAGGACTACTCCACAAATTTAACCACACAAGGACTTCTCCACAAATTTAACCACACAAGGACTACTCCACAAATTTAACCACACAAGGACTACTCCACAAATTTAACCACACAAGGACTACTCCACAAATTTAACCCCACAAGGACTTCTCCATAAATTTAACCCCAGAAGGAGTACTTAAAATTCAAAGTGTTAAATATTTTAAGCTGGCGACTTGCAAATCACGTCTGGACAATAAAAACATGCGCCCATCTGAGGTGCTAGCTCTAAAAAAAGACTTTCGTTTAACGCACTGCTTGAGTTCAGCCTTGAGTTTCTGTGTGGGTTGGACTCGGGAATACAATTACTTAAGATTACATAATGATTTTTTATTCTTGAAGATTAAACAATAATTTTTTTCTTTCTTTAAGATTAAATAATGATTTTTATTCTTGAAGATTAAATAATAATTTTGTGTTTCTTTTAGGATTAAATAATGATTTCTTATTCTTGGTGATTAAACAATGATTTTTTATTCTTGAAGATTAAATAACAATTTTTGGTTTCCTGAAGATTCAATGTTATGTGATGCTTTTTTTTTGTTCCTTGAATTCATGTTATCAGCAAACTCTGGCTTTTCGATCGCACTATTCGTACTGAAATACTGGTCTGTCATTGGTGTCGAAACATCAAAGTTTCATTCATTCTTGAACAAATTGTAAATGAAATAGATTGATTTCTGGGAAATCTCACTTTTAGGATAAAAAGGAAAACAAACGTGGCTACGAACATCATGAAGGAAAAAACGTTTCGGATTATAAAAAATTCATCTTCAGTGTTCTGAAATACAATAAATCAAAATATTAAAACATTGTAACTATATATCTTGTGAATAAACCGCATGTAATACAATTAAATTTAAAAGACATGACAGATTGGTTATACAATGTAGTTTAGTTATTTTATCTCTTCGGTCTCGTAGAATATTTCTCACACCATTCACAGAATGTTCACACTTTGTCCATGCTGCATTTTATTCTACAATGAAACACGTTCTGATGAAAACGAAAAACAATTTATTTCCAATGAAGATGATACAAAAAACATCATTGATTTTAATACAATCTTAACATAAAGATATAAAAAACACCATTGATTTTAATACTATCTTAACAGAAAGACAAAAAACATCATTGATTTTAATACTATCTTAACATAAAGATACAATGAACATAATTGATTTTAATACTATCTTAACATAAAGATACAATGAACATCATTGATTTTAATACTATCTTAACATAAAGATACAATAAACATCAATGATTTTAATACCATCTTAACAGAAAGACAAAAAACATCATTGATTTTAATATTATCTTAACAGAAAGATACAAAAAACATCATTGATTTAATACTATCTCTACATAAAGATACAAAAAACATCGTTGATTTGAATACTATCTTAACAGAAAGATACAATAAACATCATTGATTTTAATACTATCTTAACATAAAGATCCTTACATAGTTGATACATTTTCCACATGAGTGTATTGGTAATACCCATGTCAAGAGTCGAAACAAATGAAAACTAATGCGTTACTAGGTTAAGTGAATTAGGTTAAACATTATTGTACACCCTAGAAAAACGTTGGTGGTAGGATGCCCTAGAAGTCGCTGAACTTATTCGGGCCCACAGGTAGCTATACTCAAATTTGACCTTTGCACTAGACTTAAGAAACAATCTACTTCTGTATCACCTGTGGTAAATAAATTGTTTAAATTGTTTAAAACAGGACTCACTGAACATGTATGCATAGAACCTATAAAAAATGGTTGGTCAACACATTTCACCAGGGAATCTTGCAGTTCTCAGAGGTTTACTTAACTTAAGGTACATAGAGGCTGGTGCATTTTAGCGTGATGCAGCAGAAGTGGAGCTTGCGTTTCAGGCCGCTGGCGCACTCCTTTCACTTGCCAGAGCTGTTTTCCTGGCCGCGGGCTGGTACTCTGCATAGCTCCATGTAGGCCTCGGTAGTGTAGTACATATTACATGCCTTATTATTGCGTGCAGTGATATTACCACATTCCATACGAGAGCAATATTACGTTTCATATTATTGCCTGCAGTAATATTGGTGCGTTCCATACGAGAGCAATATTACGTTCCATATTATTGCCTGCAGTAATATTGTTACGTTCCATACGAGAGCAATATTACGTTCCATATTATTGCCTGCAGTAATATTGTTACGTTCCATACGAGAGCAATATTACGTTCCGTATTATTGCCTCCAGTAATATTGTTACGTTCCATACGAGAGCAATATTACGTTCCATATTATTGCCTGTAGTAATATTGTTACGTTCCATACGAGAGCAATATTACGTTCCATATTATTGCCTGCAGTAATATTGTTACGTTCCATACGAGAGCAATATTACCTTCCATATTATTGCTTACAGTAATATTGTTACGTTCCTTGTTATTGCGTGCAGTAATATTATTATTGCGTCCGCATAACAACATTAATACACGTAGTAATATTATTACGTACAGTAATATTATTACATGCAATATTATTACGGGCTAAAATAATATTTTACGTTCTATATTCGAGAGCGATATTAGGTTCCATTTTATTGCGTGCAGCAATATTGTTATGTTCCCTAGGAGTGTAATATGGAAGACTTGCCTCGTTGATAGTACAATAGGAGATATGATAGAGAGAATAATTTCAATAAAAAGTCAAATTTTGGAATTAAAAGGTGATGATACGATACAGAACATTATAGAGGTTATGTAATGAATTCATACATGTAATAACATTATTTCAAATGTTATTAGAAAACGCTCTAACTTGATGCACACATCGCGCAGCGTAGCCGAGCTTACAGAAGAACTTACGCTGCCAGCTGCGACTGCGTAAGTTGTTTGGAAATTTTTCCAGAGTTCGTCGCATTCTCTCCTTCCTTCTTGTTTGTTCTGCGTGTGGTGAGGCCAGAGCTGTTCAGTGCAGGTCAGAGCTGTTCAGCGCAGGTCAGAGCTGTTCAGCGCAGGTCAGAGCTGTTCAGCGCAGGTCAGAGCTGTTCAGCGCAGGTCAGAGCTGTTGAGCGCAGGTCAGAGCTGTTCAGCGCAGGTCAGAACTGTTCAGCGCAGGTCAGAACTGTTCAGCGCAGGTCAGAGCTGTTCAGCGCAGGTCAGAGCTGTTCAGCGCAGGTCAGAGCTGTTCAGCGCAGGTCAGAGCTGTTGAGCGCAGGTCAGAGCTGTTGAGCGCAGGTCAGAGCTGTTGAGCGCAGGTCAGAGCTGTTCAGCGCAGGTTAGCGCGGTTCAGCGCAGATAAACGCAGAACAGATC
This sequence comes from Platorchestia sp. MABIK, assembly GCA_014220935.1. Lineage (NCBI taxonomy): Eukaryota > Metazoa > Arthropoda > Malacostraca > Amphipoda > Talitridae > Platorchestia > Platorchestia sp. MABIK. The sequence goes on along the minus strand of JACJUY010000766.1, from coordinate 76,020 downwards.
AAATTTCAGCATTTTCAGTACCTCCCTTCAGCTACCGTGCACTCACCGCGAGTTTCTACAGCGCTCCCTAGATTTTGCTCGTGTCTTTGCTCGTGTTTTTCTCCAGCTCCCTAAATTTTGCTCGTGTCTTGTTTACTCTGAGCTGATGCTCTCTTCTGCAGGGCAGAGCTGTCTGTATCTTTATTCTTAAATAAATGTTCGATGTTCTCTGCCGTATCACGTTTACGTCCCAATATAATGAAAATTTGTAATACTTGACGCTATCACGGTTACGTCCCATTGTATCACATGATGATAATTCTCGAGTATTGTAATACTCGACCGTATCACGGTTACGTCCCATTGTAACAAATAACGATAATTCTCTGCGAGAATAAGTTACATCTCGAGCATTTTTCACCGCATTGCCTACAGGGAAATGGAGTGGACGGCGCCAGGAGGTCGGGAGGTGGCACACACGCAGCCTCAGCGCAGCGCAGGTTCCTTGCAAAGGTCGCCTGAGAAATGTTCTGAGTTGTGAGAGGTCTTGTTGCCAGTCATCCCTTTCTGGTTTGTTCAGCCTTGAGGGTTGTCATCCTTTCTGTTGCTGTTTTGTTCAGCCTTGAGGGTTGTCATCCCTTTCTGTTTCTGTTTTGTTCAGTTTTGAGGGTTGTCATCCCTTTCTGTCGCTGTTTTGTTCATCCTTGAGGGTTGTCATCCCTTTCAGTCGCTGTTTTATTCTTCCTTGAAAGTTCTCATCCCTTTTAGTCACTGTTCTATTCATCCTAGAGAGTTGTCATCCCTTTCAGTTGCTGTTTTGTTCAACCTTGAGAGTTGTCATCCCTTTCTGTCGCTGTTTTGTTCAGCCTTGAGAGTTGTCATCCCTTTCTGTCGCTGTTCTATTCATCCTTGAGAGTTGTCATCCCTTTCTGTTGCTGTTTTGTTCAGCCTTGAGAGTTGTCATCCCTTTCTGTCTCTGTTCTATTCATCCTTGAGAGTTGTCATCCCTTTCAGTCACTGTTTTATTCAGCCTTGGCTACGCGCAAACCTGCCTCCAGTTTTTATGCAGCATGTCTCTCTGCTGACCCGTAAACATACTCTTGCTGGGGGGCAATTTTTTTATTGTACGTACATGCTTGGAGAAATGAGTGAATACGAGTTGGTGGTCGCGAAACTTTTTTTTTGTGTAGTTCTTTGTTTTATTCTTTAAGTTTTGACTTGTGTTGTTTTGAAAAAGTTGACAGGGTTTTTAAAAAATGCGTCTTATGTTTGTTATTTACCTGATGCCATTTTGACACGTTAACTACGATGGGTTAAACTGAAATTCAATATTCAATTCAAATTTGAAGTCAAATGTGGTAATCAACTTTGAAAATAGCAAACATTAACTGGATCGAGCTTTTATTTAGCTTTCATTATCTATTTAAAAAAAATGAGTGAGTGACTGCAGGTGGGTCAGCAGCACTTTGAAAATCACCTAAGTGACCGCCGTTGGGTCACTTCGCAGGAAATGTGTTTAAAAAAAAATGGCAAAGTTTTTAAGAAGAATAGGTTTTGTAGTAATGCAGAAGATGGCTGCAGGCCCCATTTAACGCGTCCACTGCGCGGTCTTAACGGTTGGTTCCATTAGGTCGTGAGTAGCAGAATTGGGAAATCGACTTTGCTGCTCGAATACATTTCACCCTGCCTAAGAAATATAAGAATGCAATTGCACGATAACATTTCACTTCGTATGGTACCTATTTTGAAAAGATCGCAAAACAGATGAAATGTTATTCATTCACACCGGTACATGAATGAGCAGTTTACCGAATGGTACACGCATGGCCCAATACGCGGTGAACGTGTTAAGGGAGGCAGTGTCTCAGTTAAAGATCGAAATCACGGAACAGCCGAAGTAACAGTGCCACAGCTTCCATTGTACAACATTATACAGTATGTCCCACAAAAACCCGAACCGAGTATTTATTTTCCCGTATCAGTAATACCATCATAATCAGTGATACCTTTTCTATGGGTTAAAGAATAATTTTGCTAGAAATTAAATGCTTATGGTATTCTTATGATGGTATTACTGACACGGGAAAATAAATACTCGGTTCAGGTTTTTGTGAGACATACTGTAGTGGCTAGAAATCTGGTACGAGGTCCACTGAAAAAATGTGTCCACTAATTTCAAGTATTATTGAACATTTTTATTTATGTTACCGTATGACAGTTTTACACCAGCATATATTTTCAGTCTTTCTCTTTTAAAATGCAGCTTTATAAATATGATACGGTGAAATGGTATCATGGGTACTAAAAATCAGTGGATACAGTGCACAACCTGCATACGTGTGTGGGCACGATAGATGAAACAAGATAAGGTGAAAATAGTCTTCTTTTCGCCGACCGTGTGACAATGGTGACGTCATAAGGTGTGTTTGAAATGAAGCCGTTCTGTTGGCTAGCCGAACAAAATGTGTATTTTCTCCCATAGAAATGACTCTACCTTGTTTCCTCTACCGTGTGTATGGGTTCCGTGCCACATGGCGGAGAAGGTTTAGCCTCCTGAGGTCGTTTTATCAAAGCATTTAAGTCGTTTTAGCTGTGCTACCGGCTTAGTAAGTTTTTTTAACACTTTGACCGCAATGGGTTGAACTGAAGTGAACTGACAAATTGCTAACTCTTCACGGGTGTTGCGGTGCGTTTGCATATACCTCCAAGAAATTCAGTTTCCACTGAAAATTAACTGCAATAAATTAAATTAAATAGAAATTAAATAGAATCGAAAATTAACCTGAACATTGACTGCATTGCTGAATACAGCAATTTCTTTCGCATGTCGCTTGAAACATTCTATCGGATGAGATTTTTCTCACGCAGCTACGTAATGACTTGATCGCTACTTGTATCTCTACACTTCACGCCCAGCGACAGCGTAATTCTCTCACTCTTCTGTCACGCTCGACAGGCAGCACGCACACGCATGCGTGTTGAGCGTATCGCACAGGTAGTGACGGGACCATTTAGGTACCGTTGCCAATGAGGTAAGCTGGAAAATTAATGCTCCCCAAGTTAGAATATTGTGTACAGTAATTCAAATATGGAGGTAAGTTAATGCATCTTTGCCTTTAGGGGTTCACACACCACATCATACAATCATGCCGTGAACCCAAGTGCACTCGAAGTTAGAATAATATGTACAGTAATTTTTTTTATAGTTGGGAGGAAAGTTAATGCATCTTTGCCTTTAGGGGTTCACATATTACATCATACAATCATGCTGTGAACGAGGTTGTGTGGAGTAACTTGCATCGCTCGTTCACCTGTTGCAATGTGTCGAGGTGCTTTACGTATACAGCGCCTCCGAATATATATACGAGCATTTAGAGGGATTAGTTAAGCAATTCTGTGTTTTGCGGCGATTGGTAACGCAATTCTGCGACCTTAACTTGCATCTCCTATCGCCATACGAACGACTGCACACGAAATCTTCTGCCGGAATTCTAGTGAAGTTTCTTGCTCATCACATAATCGTTTACTAAGGTTACAAGAATGCTGGATGGCCCACTTTACAGCCATAAAAGTGGTCATGTCTTTATGAGCATTGGAATAAGCATCTTAAATTTAGGCGTTTCTTGCGCATCACTTCACAATTGATCGTTTACTGAAGTCACGAGAATGTTGGATGGTCAACTTCACAGTCATAAAAGTGGCCATGTCTTCATAAGCAATGGAGTACTGAAGCTTCTTCCGTAGCGCATCAAAACGAATGACTGTTTACTGAAGTGGCAAAAATTCTGAATTCCCAACTTCACAATAATAAAAGTGGTCATGTCTTTATATGAAGCGTGATCTTGAACTGGTGAGTTCATGTACGCGCCACATCGTGCAGTTCGTGAATTTAACTCACATGTATACTCGAGGCGAAGTCATGTGTAGTCATGTTGCTCTTCATTTCCATACATGGATTGGGGAGGCAAGATCGCCGACAAATAATTTCGGTTGCAGACATTAATTATCAGCAGTCTTTTTATTCATCTTGGCATGAGGTGATAAGCAGTGCAATCCAAGGATAAAAATGGCGTGCATAAAACCGTAGTGTCGTTTCAAGTTGGTGCACCGCATATGTAGACGCAGGTGTCCGCCGGTCTGCCAGCCAAGTTCATTTATATTCACTTGAACTTAATTAAAAGAGGCTGTATGCGATACCGTTGCTCTAACCCAGGGTATCTCAACCGGGGTACATTTAACATACTTCATATTTTAAAATGTACAATACATATATACATACAACCCAATCAGTGTAGATAATTATTAATCATTAAGTGTATTTTTATAGTTTCTTAAACCTTTAACGGTGCTGGGGGTACATAAAGATACACCATTAAGCTGAGAGGGTACACGGCAATAGAAAGGTTGAGAAGCCCGGCTTTAACGTACGATAATATCCCATCTATCTCACACACATACAACAGGGTGTCACTCCTTAGTTTCTTGCGAGTGAAACATGATCCTGACTCCCAAAGTTAACACGCTCAGACATATGACACAACCTTAGACTTTCTTGTGAGAAAAATGAAACTCTAACACTTTGAGTCCTCTATACGCCACATAGTCGCCCGGCTCGGTGCCAACTATAGCAACCTACAACCCCTGAATTTCTTGCCAGTAAACGTGATGTTCAAAAGCAACACCCTGTTCTATGTTGCTATGGGTACCAGGGAACATAAAACAGGGTGTTGCTTCTGAATTTGTGACCAGAAACGTGATACGGAGACTAAGAGCCAGACGACAGGTAGTCACCAGGTACCTATAGCAACATGTTGCCCCTGAACATCAGCCAGTACAGGTGCTACAGGTAGTCACCAGGTACCTATAGCAACATGTTGCCCCTGAACATCAGCCTGTACAGGTGCTACAGGTAGTCACCAGGTACCTATAGCAACATGTTGCCCCTGAACATCAGCCTTTACAGGTGCTACAGGTAGTCACCTGGTACCTATAGCAACATGCTGCCCCTGAACATCAGCCAGTACAGGTGCTACAGGTAGTCACCTGGTACCTATAGCAACATGCTGCCCCTGAACATCAGCCAGTACAGGTGCTACAGGTAGTCACCAGGTACCTGTAGCAACATGCTGCCCCTGAACATCAGCCAGTACAGGTGCTACAGGTAGTCACCAGGTACCTGTAGCAACATGTTGCCCCTGAACATCAGCCAGTACAGGTACTACAGGTAGTCACCTGGTACCTGCAGGAGCGTCAGAACCGTGACCTGCGGACCGTAACAGCGCTCATGCGACCGCTGCTGTCACGGGCTCCGGCGCACCGTAATGTTGCTCACCTCTCTCTGTGGTGTTGTGGTGATGTGTGGTGCTGTGGTGCTGTGTGGTGTTGAGGTGCTGGGTTTGTGTGGTGCTGTGTCGTGCTGTGGTGCTGTGTGGTACTGTGTGGTGCTGTATAGTGCTGTGATGTTGTGTGGTGCCTTGTTGCTGTGTTTGTGTGGCGCTGTGTGGTACTGTGTTGCTCCATGGCGTTGTGTTGCTCCATGGCGTTGTGTTGCTCCATGGCGTTGTGTTGCTCCATGGCGTTGTGTTGCTGTGTGGCGTTGTGTTGCTCCATGGCGTTGTGTTGCTCCATGGCGTTGTGTTGCTCCATGGCGGTGTGTTGCTCCATGGCGGTGTGTTGCTCCATGGCGTTGTGTTGCTCCATGGCGTAGAACTGTGCACCGTCTCACACAAGCAATGGCGTTAGTTTAGCGATATCTAACTCCATTCTATGCGTTCTTTCTTCCCGCCCTTCTTTAAAAACAATCAATTCAAGCCTCCGCTCTTCTCTGTTTGTAACTCATTGAGACGAGACGCAGCTCATAGAAGTGTTTCCTATACTTCTTTTTAATTATTGAAGTGACGTGTTTGTTTACTGGTTGGCTCTCTGTGTTTGTGTGGCCTTCAATGCTGCTCGTCTCACAAAGAGGTATTTAATTCCCTTCGGGCTCGATTAACATTGAACAATAAGTCTCGTTCGGAATATCTGGCAGACATGAGAGCCATCATGGCCACGAATTGTCTCAAACAGAGGTATTTAATTCTCTTTGGGCCCGATTAACATTGAACAATAAGTCTTATTAGATTGACGGAATATCTGAGCCATCATGGCAACGAAGCTATACCCTCGACATCCTTGGTATGACAGCACGCCAGCTCCTGGAATCCGAAAGACGATGCATCCTGATAAGCGAATGCCTTCTATGTGAGCATCGTCTTATTCTTACGTAGGGAAGAAGATATGAGCATGTCTGAAAGCCTTGTGCGCTAGTCAGGCATGTAGGCAAATGTTTAATTGAAGCAGTAAAGTCATCACACTCACACTGAATTACACACACACTGAGCAGCAATAGCTTTGCCTCCCTAATTTGCTTCGCATTCTGCATTGCGTAAGTTAGGTGTTCCCTTAAAGTTTGCATGTCTGTATGAACCGTGTAAAACTATTGCAGGCTGTAACCGGTTAACAAAAGGTTATTTTCTGGAAATGACACCTTTTCAAACACTAGCCTTCATGGGTTCAAGATGCCGAACTGGTCAAAATACGAGTCACCTACTCACAAATTGGCCTATACTCTAAGAGTATAGGAATCGCATTGGTTATGTGCATGGAATGGGGTCGACTGGCATTTAGCAGCTCTGTAGAAGTGTCCAAGACGAATTACTACAGTTGACCGGCCCCTCCTAAAAATGTTATATAGAATGGGGTCGACTGGCATTTAGCAGCTCTGTAGAAGTGTCCAATACGAATTACTACAGTTGACCGGCCCCTCCCTATAATGTTAAATAGAATGGGGTCGACTGGCATTTAGCAGCTCTGTAGAAGTGTCAAAGGCGAATTACTACAGTTGACCGGCCCC